>UESW01003832.1:1442663-1685603 GCA_900491605.1 Calamus simplicifolius | reverse complement strand
GAAACTGTCATTGGAGTCGACACCTCAGAATAAGGAGTCGACACCCTCTGACTGTATCGCTCTCGGTCCTTGACCTTGGAGCCGACACCCGTATAAGTGGAGCCGACTCCAGTTCGAGCGCTGACTGTGTTAGCGATTTGAAGTCGACACCCGACTTTGCGGAAGTCAACACCTGGAATTCCAAAATTGATTTATTAGGGCAGAGTCGACACCTCATCATTTCATAACTTCTCAAATCCTAACCAAACTCCTCCAAAATTCTTCCAAAACTTCCCCACCTCTAATTCCATCCAAATCAAAACTTCCCAAAGATCTAATGGCGCCCAAAAGGAGGGAATCAGTGGTTGGAGCGCCGGTGACCACGGGAAAATGGTCCGCGCGTTGTTCCACTCGTGAGCTGACTCCAAGCAGTGATTTGTCCACGAATTCAGACAACCCCAATACCTCTTCCACTCAGGTAGATACCTTAGCCGGGAGGGTTATCACAATGGGGAGAAAGATTGATTTTGACCTATTTGAACCGAGGGTTTCTCAATCGATAGGCAATTAAAGGAAATGGGCTGGGATAAGCTCTGCTCTCTTGATGTTCCCACTTATCCAGCCTTAGTAAAAGAATTTTATTTTAATTTGGCTAGAGGTGATGGCGGTTTAGTTAGCTCAATAAGAAATAAGAGGATCCACCTTACTTTCAAAAGCTTGGAAACCTCCTTAGCATCCCAATTACCGGTTTAGCAACTGACATGCACAGTGATAGGTCAGCGGCTCTTTCGAGAATGTTAGGAAGGGAAGTGACAGAGTTTGAGGAGATTAGAGCTAATCAATTACCCTTGGAATTGAGATTATTACACAACATTTGCAGTAGAATTCTGTTTCTGAAGACCGATCGGTTTGAGTATGTCTCGGAGCGAGACATTGTTGTTATGGATAGTGTTTTGACTGGACAGCCAATCAACCTTGCAGCTATGATGATATTTTATATGGCGGAAGCTGGAGGAAAGAGAAGATCATCCCTACCGTATGGCATGGTGCTTACTATGCTTTTTAGGAGCCAAAGGGTTGTAATTCAAGAGAATGAACCATCTAAGAACCTGAGGCATACCGACTACTATAGTTTGGCAACATTGTATCGGATGGGTTTTGCTAAAGTGAATGGACAGTGGGATAGGAAAGGATACCTTGATGAGAGAGCCCCTGTGCCAAGAGTTTCTGAGCCTTGCGAGGCTGGACCATCTTTAGGGCTCCTTCTCCACAGCCTAGGAGTCCCATTCCTGCTCCTGCTCCTGCACCTGCACATGTTAATGATCAACCATCCACTTCTTCAGCTGGATTCTCAGACCTTCAAATGGAGCAATTAAAAAGTTTGTTTGCTGCTCAGAAGGATGAGTTTGACAGTCAGTTCATGAATATAAAAGAATCACTTTATTCACTTGATGATCGGATTGCAAAAATTGAATCAACTCTCAACTCCTCTGCAGAACCTTTAAGTGGTGATTTGAAGAATATCTTTGAGAACTTAAAGAGATTTGTGGAGATAGTGAAACTTATTCAAGTTGCAACGCCGAGCTTCAAGATAAAATCTTAACAGCTTGCATATTTGTTGATGAGAGACTTAAAGACTATGTTAAGCTTCAATGTGATGGAATGAAAAATATTGTAGATCATTTAACAAGAATAGTGAGGAAAACTTTTGATGTAATGAATGTTTAATGTTAATATCTTAATGTAATGAATGTTTAATTTTGATGAAATGTAGTTACATTTTGATGTAATGAAGTTTATGTAATGAAGGCTATATTTTGATGAATGAGTATTTTGATGTAATAAAAGCTTTTTTATGTAATACTTGACTTTTGTTGAAATGAAATTATCTTTTGATGCAATGAAAATTATCTTTTGATGCAATGTGAAATATTCTTTACCTTTTGTTGATTACAAAAAAGGGGGAGAGAATTATGGTTGTATATGCATTAAGAGGGAGAAAGTTATATTGTTAATTGCATTAAAGGGGGAGAAAGTTATGTTGCATTAATTATTTAATATGAAAAATCAAGTTACTTATTGATTAATATGAAAACATTAATGAAGTTAATTGATTAATATGATATGAGTTATTTAATTGATGTGGATTAATAATCAAATTGATTTGACTATGCATAAAGAAATCTTAAGTACAAAATATGTAAAGTAAGAGGAAGAATAATTGAACTTCATAGGGGGAGCTACCTTATTCAAGGGAAGCTTACTCGTGAAGATCACTTCCTTGATAATTTTTTAATTTAAGAATTCTATGCATACTCAATGTTTTTATAATCATAAAAAGGGGAAGATTGTTGATCCATTTATTGATTTTGATGATTAATAAAGGAATTGAGTATATTTATTTGATTACTAATGGATTTTATAAGTTATTCAGGACTTGAATTTATTTGATCAATTTAAAGGAATTAAGAAATAAATTTTGAATCAAATACAAATCAGAGATTTCAAAGTTTCAGAGCTTGGAGTCGACACCTAGAAAATCTGGAGCCGACCCCATGGCCATTCAATTTTAATCTGATTTTTGATACGATCCGAAGTCGACACCTAGAGTTTCGGAGTCGACACTTACAGTGTCTGGAGCCGACTCCGATGCGGGGACAGAACGCTTGTTTTTTGAGCATCCTGGAGCCGACACCTATAGTATTCGGGAGCTGACACCTGACGATGGCGAGCCGACACTTACTTTTTCGGAGCCGACTCCTCAACGAACTCGGAAATTTCTATTTTTGGTAAAACGATCTGGAGCCGATACCTGAAAAGTTGGAGCTGACTCCAACCTGACTGGGACGAAAATTTAAAATACCAGATCAGCTCTAACGGTAATATTTCCTTTTTACCTAATTTCTAACGGATATTTTGTTTCCAGGTACACTCCAACGGCTAGTTTTCTTCCCAAAAAAGATTGAAGAATCTATAAAAAGGGGGGAAAACACCCATTTGAAAGAGAGGAAAAAGAGAACGGAAGATAGAAAATTTCAAATCAAAAAAAAAACCCTGAGCCTGAAATCCAAGAGAAAAGCATTCAATTCAAATCCTTCCACTCCAAAAAGCTCAAAGAGGAATCCAAGGCGCCCAAATCAAAAAATTGGTGGATTTCCCAAATTGAAGTAAAGCTCTGTTCTTCCATTTCCAATCTTCTCAACTGCAACGACTGTGAGGGATTAAAGCTGAGGCTTGATTCATCATTCCAAAGGGAGAAGAGGAAAAGAAGAAAAGCTCAAAGCCAAACAACTTCAATCAGGCTTTTCTAAACTTGTTTACTTATTTTGAATATTTGCTCATTGAGGAGCTGTGTATCTTTGAAAAACTATATTCTTTTGTTTGTGCCTAATTTAATCAAAGGGATTGAACTAGTGGAGGTTGTATACCTCGGGTCAAGCTAGATTAGCTTGAGTTAGGGTTGTGTGCTGGTGAGCCCGAAAAACCGGTTGGGTTCGTTGTGATCCCAGGTAAAACAACAAGTTTGGGTTGTGAGCTTGTAAAATAACTCGGCTGTAATCGAGGAGATTATAGTGTGGACCCAAGTGGATCTTGGGAGTGGACGTAGGTGTTGGATACACCAAACCACTATAAAATCTTTGTGTTTGTCGTGCTTCTATTGTCTCTATCTCTATCTCTATCTCATTGATTGTGCTTTATATTTGCATTGCATTTACTTTCATTCATCTTAAACAAACAAAATTTTTTAGAGGTTAATTTTTTTAAAGAACCCAATTCACCCCCCCTCTTGGGTTGTCATCTGGGCCAACATGACACTTACAGTTTTCCAGAGCCGACTCCCGAATGCGGCGAGCCGACACTCAACTTTTTCGAAGCCAACTCCTCAACGAACTTTTACTTTCTATTTTTGGATACTCGACTTGGAGCCGACACCTGAAAAGTTGGAGCCGACTCCAACCTGTCAGGAACGGATTTTAAAATGTCAGAACGGCCTCCAACGGTAATATTTTCTCACCTAATCGCTAACGGACACTTTTTTTGTGTGTAGGAGGAATCCAAGGACAGAAATAATGGCTAGTTTTTTACCTAATTTTGGATTAAGAACAATCTATAAAAGGGGAGTCCGTTCGTTTGAAAAAAAAATGAGAGACGAAAAATAGAGAGAAATCAAATCGAAAAATCCAAAAAGTCTTGAGCAAGAAATCAAAGAGGAAAGAGTCAAAGTTCAAATCCATCAACTCTAGAAAGCTCAAAGAGAAATCCAAGGCATTCAAGTTCAAAATCGAGGATTTTCAAAAGAAGAAAAAGAGAGCCAAAATCCCTGTTTTTCCCAACTTCTCATCTGCAATCTTTGTGAAGAATCCGAGCTAAGGCCTGATTCAACATCTCAAAGGAGAAGAGGAAAAGAAGAAAAGCTCAAATCAACTCTATTTCAAATAGGCTTTTCTAACCTTGTTTATTTATATTGAATATTTGCTCATTTGAGGAGCTGTTTGTTATTGTAAACTCTATTCTCATTTGTTTTTGCTAGTTCAATCGGGGGATTGAATTAGTGGATGTAGTATACCTCAGGTCAAGCTAAATTAGCTTGGGTTTGGGTTTTGTGCTGGTGAGCCTGGAAAACCAGCTGGGTTCGTTGTGATCCCGTGGGAAACAATAAGTTTTGAGTTGTGAGCTTGTAAAATAACTCGGCTATAATCTAGTAGATTATAGTGTGGACCCAAGTGGTACTTGGAGTGGACGTAGGTGTTGGATACACTGAACCACTATAAAATCTTTGTATTTGCCGTGTTTTGATTCTCTCTCTCTATCTCTTTGTTTGTGGTTAATATTTATCCTGCACTTAATCTTGTGTATTCCAAAGTCAATCAATTTAAAAAGGTTAAATTTTTTAAGAACCCAATTCAACCCTCCCTCTTGGGTTGCCATCTGGGCCAACAATTGGTATCAGAGCAAGTGCTCATTTGATTTTGGTCTAACGATCAAGAGCTAAAGATCCAAATGACAGCTCAAGCTAGTTCATCTTATTTAGAAGGTCAATCCACTAATCGACCTCCTTTATTTAATGGAACTAATTATAGTTATTGGAAAGCTAGGATGAAGATTTTTATCCAAGCACTTGACTATGACTTATGGAAAATCATAGTTAATGGTCCATACACACCCACAATTAGAGTAGACAACATGGTGATTCCTAAACCGAAAATAGAATGGGATGAACATGATAAGAAGTTGGCTCAGCTCAATGCTAAAGTCATGAATGTTTTGTATTGTTCATTGGATGCAAATGAATTTAATCGAATTTCTACATATATTTTCGCAAAAGAAATTTGGGATAGATTAGAAGTTACCCATGAGGGTACTAATCAAGTAAAAGAATCAAAAATTAATATCTTGGTGCATAAATATGAACTATTTAGCATGGAACAAACTGAAACTATTACATGCATGTACACAAGATTCACTGATATTGTAAATGGGTTGAAAAGTCTTGGTAAGACTTATACTAATTCTGAACTTGTGCGTAAAATTCTTAGGTCACTTCAAGATCATGGGAAGCGAAGGTGACTGCTATCCAAGAAGCCAAGGACTTAAACATTTTACCTTTGGAGGAGCTACTTGGATCCTTAATGACTCATGAGCTAACTATGAAACAACATCAAAGGAGGAAGTCAAGAAGAAGAAAACTATTGCTCTCAAGGCTACAGAAAGTGAGGAAAGCTGCAGTGATGGTGATGATGATGAGGAGACTGCACTCTTGCTAGAAAATTTAAAAAATTCATGCAAAGAAGGAGACCCTTCCACAAGAAAAAGTCTGGAACAAAAATGGAAGGAGAAAAAAAGAAAGAGAAGGACAAAGAAAAAGAAAAGAGCCCTTATATTATGAGTGCAAGAAACCAGGGCATTTCAGATATGACTATCCTCAACTGAAGAAAGTCTACAAGAAGAAGAAGAAGGCTTATGTTGCAACATGGAGTGATAGCGAAGAATCCTCTTCCGAGGAAGAACAAAAGGAAGTTGCCAACATTTGCTTTATGGCAAACGATGACATTGAGGTAAGTTCTGAAACACCTTATGATGATTTCACTTTTGAAGAATTATATGATGCATTTAATGAGTTAGTAAGTAATTTTAAAATTCTGAAAAAGAAGAATAAATCTTTAAAAAATGATAGTTTAAATCTTGCCAAAGAAAAGGATAAACTAATTCATGAAGTTGAAAAATTGAAATCAGAAAATGAAGCTTTGATTGAAGAAAAAGATCAATTTCCAATGAAAATGATAGATTAAAGAAGGAAGTTGATAAATATAAAAATATAGTTGATAAATTTACATATAGTTCTGAAAAACTTAATTTATTATTAAGTAATCAATGTGCTATTTTTGATAGAGCTGGATTAGGATATAGACCAAACATGAAACAAAAATTTGTAAAAAATTTCTTTGTTAAGAAAACAATGATGTTATATGTTATAATTGCAACAAGAAAGGCCATAAATCCTATGAATGTAATGCAAGAAATAGTAACAAGAAATTAATTGTTAAAGGAAGGAAAATATGGGTTCCAAAAGGAACAATCTTTTTGCTACTAACCATGAAGGACCCAAGAAGGCTTGGGTACCTAAATATAAGACTTGATCATTTTTGTAGGAGTGTCTTGCGGCCAAAAGATCAAAGCGAAAGTGGTATCTCGATAGTGGCTGCTCAAGACACATGACGGGTGACAAGGATCAATTCATCACCCTTGAAAGCAAAAGAGAAGTTGTTATGTTTGGTGACAATGGCAAAGGCTAGATCATGGGATTTGGTAAAATTCAAATAACTCCCTCCATATTTATTGAAAATGTATTATATGTTAATGGTTTAAAGCATAATCTAATTAGTATTAGCCAATTATGTGATAAAGGTTTCAAAGTATCATTTGAAGCTTCTATTTGCATTGTTTCTAATCCCATTGATAATAGCATTGTATTTATTGGAAATAGAAATGGACAATGTATATTTGATTGATTTAGACAATTTGTCTACTAGTAATCATTGCTTAGTTGCTAATAATGCTAATATGAATAAGATTGGATGGTTATGGCATCGTAGATTAGGTCATGCAAGCACATACCTAATTTCAAAATTAATCAGAATGGATTTAGTAAAAGGCCTTCCACAACTAGATTTTGAAAATAACAAAATTGTGATGCATGTCAATTTGAAAAACAAACTAGAAACTCTTTCAAAACTAAAACATTGTTTCCACTTCTAGGCCACTTGAACTACTTCACATGGATCTATTTGGACCTACTAGAACCACTAGTCTAGGAGGAAAGAAATATGGTCTTGTGATTGTAGATGATTATTCTAGATACACTTGGGTATTATTTTTGGCTCATAAAGATGAGACCTTTCCAATATTTTTGAAATTCTTCAAGAAGGTCACAAATGAGAAAACAACACCATAGTGTCTCTTAGAAGTGATCATGGCACAGAATTCAAAAATTATTTATTTGAAAACTTTTGCATTGAAAATGGCATCCATCATAATTTCTCTGCACCTAGAACACCACAACAAAATGGAGTTGTAGAAAGAAAAAATAGAACTTTAGAAGACATGGCCCGTACCATGCTATGTGAAAGCAACCTACCAAAGTACTTTTGGGCGGAAGCTATAAACACAGCATGTTACATTCTTAATAGAGCTTTAATTAGACCAATCCTTAAGAAAACTCCTTATGAACTATGGAACAATAGAAAACCAAACATTAGTTATTTTCATGCATTTGGTTGTAAATGTTTCATTCATAATAACGGTAAAGATAATCTAGGAAAATTGATGCAAAATCAGATGAAGGCATATTCTTAGGATATTCAACATCTAGTAAAGCTTATAGAGTGTTTAACAAGAGAAACTTAATTGTAGAAGAATCTATTCATGTAGTTTTTGATGAATCTTTAGCATCGAGATCAAAAAGATTGATGATGAGGAAGATACAAACATATTGAAAAGAGATATTGAAAAATTAAATATTGATGTATCTTCAGATCATGAACAAAGAGCTAAAGATGATGATTCTCCTAGTATTGATATTTTGATGCAAATCATAATGATGTAGATCTTCCTAGAGATTGGAGATATGCCTATGGTCATCCAAAAGAATTAATTATAGGTGATCCATCTCAAGGAGTAAGAACTAGATCATCAATGAGAAACATCAATAATCATCTTGCATTTGTATCTCAAATTAAACCTAAAACCATTGAAGAGGCTGAAAAAGATAATAATTGGATGTTAGCTATGCAAGAGGAATTAAATCAATTTACTAGAAATAATGTCTGGACCCTTGTAGATAGACCTAAAGATTATTCTGTTATAGGATCAAAATGGGTATTTAGAAATAAATTAGATAAAAATGGCATAGTAATTAGAAACAAACCTAGATTAGTTGCAAAAGGATATAATCAAAAAGAAGGAATTGATTTTGATGAAACTTTTGCACCTGTCGCTAGATTAGAAGCAATTAGATTATTACTCGCATTTGCATGTCATATGCATATCAACTTATTTCAAATGGATGTTAAAAGTGCATTTTTAAATGGATTTATAAATGAGGAAGTTTTTGTTGAACAACCACCTGGTTTTGAAGATCATGAATTTCCAAATCATGTTTTTAAATTACAAAGCACTATATGGTTTAAAACAAGCTCCTAGAGCTTGGTATGATAGATTAAGCAAATTTCTGATTGAAAATGATTTCGCTAGAGGAAATATTGATAAAACACTATTTTTGAAAAGAAAAGATAAAGATTTATTAATAGTACAAATATATGTTGATGATATTTTATTCGGTGCTACTAACAATCTCTTGTGTCAAGAATTTGCTAAGTTAATGCAGGGTGAATTCGAAATGAGCATGATGGGAGAACTCAACTTCTTCCTAGGACTTCAAATCAAGCAAAGCAAAGAGGGATTTTTATCAATCAAGCAAAATACACAAAGGAACTTCTCAAGAAGTTTGGAATGGAGTCAATCAAACCCCTTGGAACACCAATGAGTCCTTCATGCAAATTAGACAAAGATGAAGATGGTAAGAAAGTAGATTAAAAGTACTATAGAGGTATGATTGGATCTTTTCTTTACTTAACAGCTAGTAGACCAGATATCATGTTTGTTGTTTGTCTATGTGCTAGATTTCAACTAGATCCTAAAGAATCTCACTTAATCGCTATGAAAAGAATCTTAAGATATCTAAGTGGAACTAAAAATGTAGGATTATGGTATTCTAGAGACTCAACACTAAACTTGATTGCATATTTGATTCTGACTATGCTGGATGTAAACTAGATAGAAAAAGTACAGTGGTGCATGTCAATTCTTAGGAGTAACTTAATCTCTTGGTTTAGCAAAAAGCAAAATTCGGTTGCATTATCAACTGCTGAAGCAGAATATGTTGCAGCTGGAAGTTGCTATGCTCAAATCCTTTGGATTAAGTGACAACTTGAAGATTATGGCATAACACTTGATAAAACTCCTATTAGATGTGATAATACAAGTGCAATAAATTTAACTAAAAATCCAATTCAACACTCAAGAACCAAACACATTGAAATTAGATATCACTTTATAAGAGAACATGTAGCTAATAATGAAATTTGTCTTGATTATGTTAATACTGAAGAACAATTAGCTGACATATTTACAAAACCTTTGAGTGAAGAGAGATTTTGTTATCTTAGAGGTGAATTAGGGATTTATGACCTTTGGAATGATTTTGAAACCCTTAAGGAATGACTATCTAGATTGTATTAATTTCTTAAAATTCCTTCATATTTTAAGGACAATTTATCTAGTCATTTATGCAATTTGACTCTTCATATTCCAAAGATTTTTTCCAAAAATTTATTGACCATATTTTGACAACTTTCGGATGTTTGAAACTCATCTATTTTTCTCTAAAACTGTCAGTGGAGTCGACACCTCAATTTGAGGAGTCGACACCTCTTCTGTGTCGCTCTCGGTCCTTGACCTTGGAGCCGACACCCGTATAAGTGGAGCCGACTCTAGTTCGAGCGCTAACTGTGTTAACGAATTGGAGTCAACACCCGACTTTGCGGGAGTCGACACCTGGTGGTCCCAAGTTGACTTTATTAGGGCAGAGTCGACACCTCCGTCATTTCTATCATTTCAATCCCTTTCCAAACTCTCTCCAAACTCTCTCAAAACCTTCCCAAGCCAAATTCTCCTCAAATCGAACATTCCCAAGGATTTCTATGGCTCCTAAGTGGAGAGGATCGATTCTTGGAGCTCCCGTAACCACTGGGAAGCGTACGGTTCGGCATCGCATCCGCGAACCATCTCCAAGCGACGATTCTTCCTCGACCCATTCAGATAATCCTGGTCCCTCATCTTCACAGGTAGACACTTTAGTCGGGAGAGTTATTACTATGGGTAGAAAGGTTGATTTTGATTTCTTTGAGTCCGAGGGATTTTCAATTGGAAGACAAATCAAAGAGCTTGGCTGGGACAAGGTTTGCTCGTTGGATGTTCCCACTTATCCGGCCCTAGTTAAGGAATTCTATTTTAATTTATCAAGGGGAGACGTTGGGATTATTAGTTCTATTAGAGGGAAGAGAGTTCACCTTACCTTTCAGAGTTTAGGACATCTTCTGAGCATCCCTGTCACTGGATTAGTAGCTGACATTCATAGTGAGAGGTCTGATGCATTATCAAGGATGTTAGGAAGAGAAGTGTCTGAATTTGAAGAAGTTAGGGCTAATCAGTTGCCCTTGGAGCTTAGATTACTTCACAACATATGTGGTAGGATTTTATTCCCTAAGACTGGCCAATTTGAGTATGTCTCGGAGCGAGACATTGTTGTTATGGACAGTGTTCTGACTGGTCAGCCTATTAACCTTGTTAGGATGATGATTTTCTATATGGCTGAGGCTGGGGATAAAAGGAGATCTTCACTGCCCTATGGTATGATTTTGACTATGGTGTTTAGAAGTCAAGGTATTGTAATTTCTGATAATGAACCTTCAAAGAACCTTAGACACACTGATTACTATAGCCTGGCTACTGTGCACCAGATGGGCTTTGTGAAGGTCAATGGTCAATGGGAGAGAAAGGGCCATCTGGATGAGAGAGCCGCTGAGATTAGATCTTCTGCACCATCTGAGGTTGGTCCATCAGCGAGGCATCCTTCACCAGAGCCTAGCAGATCTTCACCACCTCCTGCTCCTGCTCCTGCTCCTGCTCCAGTTCCTGTACCGCCACCTATGTCATCTGTCGGATTTTTAGATATTCAGTTAGAGCAACTCAAAAGTTTATTTGCTGCTCAAAAAGAAGAAATGAAGACAGAGTTTGATAGCCAATTTATGAATTTGAAAGAAATCCTTTACTCTTTGGATGATCGAATTAGAATGATTGAGTCTACCCTTGGTTCCTCTGCTGAATCCTTAAAGAATGATCTCAAGAACATATTTGAAGAGCTTAAGGATATTGGTAGAGACTCAGAAACCTACTCCAAATGCAATGTCGAGCTTCAAGACAAGATAATGACTGCATGTGCATTTGTTAACAGGAGACTAAAAGAATTTGTTAGGACTCAAAGTGAAGGGATGGCAAGGATTGTAGAAGAATTGCAAAGACTTCATAGAACTCATTTTTGATTATCTTGTAATGAAGTGTATTTGATAATTAGTCTAGTTTGATGTTGATTTATCTTAAAGTTTCAATGTAATGAAGTATAGTTTGATGTTTGATATAATGAAGTTTCATTTTGTAATGTTTAACTTTTGATGTAATGAACTTATCTTATACTTAATGAATATCTTTTGAACCTTAAAAAATCTATCAATCTTGTCATTTTACTTAACTTTTCCTAATCTTTTTGTTGATTACAAAAAAGGGGGAGAGTTATGTAAGCATTTCTAAATCGTATATGCATTGAATGTAAAAAAAAAACAAGGGGGAGAACAAAATAAAAGGGGAAGAAATACTTAGCTTTTGGATATGCATTAGATCAAATAAGCTTAATTTATTGGTATCTAATTAAATGCACATAAGGAGAGGCAATTAAAATTGGTATCAACCTTAAAATTTTCTATTAAAAAGAAGAACAATGGTTAAATTGAACTTCATAGGGGGAGCTATCTCATTCAGGGGGAGCTTATTTGTGAGGATTAAATATTTAAAAATTTTAATTTGAGAATCTTATTGTTTACTCATGCATATACTCAATGTTTTTATAATCATAAAAAAGGGAGAGATTATTGACCCAATTATTGATTTTGATGATTAATAAAAGATATGAGTATATTCATTTTGTTACTAATAAATTTAATAAGTGTTTCAGGCCTTAAAAATGTTTGATTAATCAAAAGGTATAAAGAAACATATTTTGAATCAAATGCCAAAGGTATGTTTCAAAATTCAAAGCCTGGAGTCAACACCTAGAAGGTCTGGAGCCGACCCCATGGCCGATCAAATGCTTTCTTGATTTTTGGCACGGTCTGGAGCCAACACCCAGTGTTTCGGAGCCGACACTTACAGTGTCTGGAGCCAACTCCAATGCGGGAACAGAAAGCATATTTTTGGACTACCCTGGAGCCGACACTTAGAGTTTTTCGGAGCCGACTCCCGAATGCGGCAAGACGACACTCAACTTTTTCGAAGCCGACTCCTCAACAAACTTTTACTTTCTATTTTTGGATACTCGACTTGGAGCCGACACCTGAAAAGTTGGAGCCGACTCCAACCTATCAGGAACGGATTTCAAAATGTCAGAACGGCCTCCAACGGTAATATTTTCTCACCTAATCTCTAACGGACACTTTTTTGTGTGTAGGAGGAATCCAAAGACAGAAATAACGGCTAGTTTTTCATCTAATCTTGGATTAAGAAGAATCTATAAAAGGGGAGTCCGTTCGTTTGAAAAAAAAATAAGAGACGAAAAATAGAGAGAAATCAAATCGAAAAATCCAAAAAGTCTTGAGCAAGAAATCAAAGAGGAAAGAGTCAAAGTTCAAATCCATCAACTCCAGAAAGCTCAAAGAGAAATCCAAGGCATTCAAGTTCAAAATCGGAGGATTTTCAAAAGAAGAAAAAGAGAGCCAAAATCCCTATTTTTCCCAACTTCTCATCTGCAATCTTTGTGAAGAATCCGAGCTGAGGCCTGATTTAACATCTCAAAGGAGAAGAGGAAAAGAAGAAAAGCTCAAATCAACTCTGCTTCAAACAGGCTTTTCTAACCTTGTTTATTTATATTGAATATTTGCTCATTTGAGGAGCTATTTGTTATTGTAAACTCTATTCTCATTTGTTTTTGCTAGTTCAATCAGGGGGATTGAATTAGTGGAGGTAGTATACCTCGGGTCAAGCTAAATTAGCTTGGGTTTGGGTTTTGTGCTGGTGAGCCTGGAAAACCAGCTAGGTTCATTGTGATCCCATGGGAAATAACAAGTTTTGAGATGTGAGCTTGTAAAACAACTCGGCTGTAATCTAGTAGATTATAGTGTGGACCCAAGTGGTACTTGGGAGTGGACGTAGGTGTTGGATACACCGAACCACTATAAAATCTTTGTGTTTGCCATGTTTTGATTCTCTCTCTCTATCTCTTTGTTTGTGGTTAATATTTATCCTGCACTTAATCTTGTGTATTCCAAAGCCAATCGATTTAAAAGGTTAAATTTTTTTAAGAACCCAATTCACCCCCCCCCCCCCCTTCTCTTGGGCTGCCATCTAGGCCAACACTCCTTCCTGGCCTGAGCACAGGCCCCCATGGCCAGATCTAAGCGCCAATTTAGCGCCCTCGTAATTAAAGTATTCTGCAGGAAAACCATGAGTAAGAAAGCGCGGCCAAGTCAGCCAAATGAGAATTACAAACTTAATACGATGACTTACTCTGGAGGCGTAGTTGGTGGTGATCTTCATAAGAGTAGGGCTGCTAATTTCGGGGAGAAGGTAGACATCCTTTGGTACCCCGAATCGATCAAAATCCGCCTCAATGATATCCTCTGCTGCGGGCTCCTCCGCCGAGGAACCCCCTCTCGTATGCAATACAGACCACATCAAAGCGACAAACATGTCATCCACCTCTGGGCTATAGATGAGAGAACCCATGGCTGAAGAACTGGCCTGGGGAGCTTCGACATGAGGGGCCGTCATCCGTTTGGCCTCCTCCACTAGAGCCCTAGCTTGTGGGGCCTCGGATGCTTCGGCCCCGACTGAAGGAACCTCAGCCAGAGCATCCCCCCGCTCAGCGGTCCTTCTTCTTCTTCCTCTTCCTCTGCAGGCAACGCTTTGTCCCCGATGGACTCTACACAAACCTCAGCTTCCTGCACGGCACCCCCTGACGTCACGGGGAGAGCCCTTCAGCAGGAGGCACCTCGGCCTCCATCGACCTTTCCACCGGCAACTTCGTGCGAGCTTCGGAAGCCGCGACTGCCTCTCCTAATCCCTCGACCAAAGCGAGGGCTCCTTCCTCGTCAGCGCGCGACATTGCGGGGTTACCGGCTCCCGGTAATGTCTCCTCAACATCGTCTGACAGGACTACTATTTGAAGAGGGAAAACTTCAATGGCTTTATCCGAGTTTCCCCCAACAGCACTCTCCGTCTCCACTACCGTGTCCCCCTTCGGTGGGGAGGGCTGGCAGCCAATGACATCTCTCTTTGATTCCTTCGTGCGGGACCCGGAAGGATGGGACCTCTTTTCGAACCTGTGCTTGTCCCTGGAGCTGGAGCCCCTGTGGCGCTTGCCCAACTCCTTCTTCATCTGGCCAACGAAGGCCAACCTCTTGGCTGAAAACATAATAGACATTCAGTCAAATAGTAATTGAGTTGCCCAAGCATATCGGCCATCATAGCAAGAGGAAAAAATAGGCTCACCTTGAGGGTCGATGGAACTAAGCCCGGCGGCAAAAAAGGCATCCTCAGATAATAGGGTGCTAGCCGACGCACCCGACCACCGCAAAGGATTACTAAATCCCTCTTTTCCTGCCCGGACAACTCCGGGCGCACCTCCGGATCCTTCATGTAACTCACCCATCCCCTCGAAAAATCCGAACTGATGTTCCCTTCATCAATGAAAAATCAGGACTTCCACTCCTTTATCAAAGACGGATTATCTGAAATCATCTTGAACGACTTCCGATGACCAATATAGGGCCACTCAGAGCTTCTCCCAGAAACCAGGTTGTAACAAACTCAGAATATAGGGAGGGTCGCGGTCACCCCAACACGGCTACACATTGAAATGAACCCGATGAGATTGCGCCAGCTATTCGGGGCTACCATTGTTGGATATATGTTATAAAACCTCAACACCTCCTGTACCAGTGGGTGAAGAGGGAACCGGAGACCTACCCTCAAGCTCTCCTCGTAGAAGAAGGCTCTGCGGCTTAACTCAGTCGAAACCTTGTGTTCAACCCTCGGCACCCATAAGGCCACATCCTGAGGAACCCTGTAACGGCGACAGATTCTATCTAGGTCCTCGAGAGTTATCACTGAGGCAACATCACTCGGGCCCTTCATATTGATAGGTCAAGGGACGAAACGCGAACAAGCGAGCAAGGGTTTAGAGAGGAATGAACAATCTCTATTGCAAGGGCGAGAAGGCGTTACAAAAAGAACGCCGCCCTAGCCCTCCTTAAATAACACTCCAGAAAGAAAGCCCAAGGCGCTAAAGCTTCCGATATGAGCGCCAAAAAAATGTAAAAGCCCTGCCATGCGGGACCCCCGCAATCGCGGCCTACTGGAAACGAGGCGTTCCCTCCTCGTGTTGCGGAAAAAAATGATGACAAAACGGCGGCCCATCATTTACGATATTATCATTGCCCGCCTTTTCGGATTCCCCTGAATGAGATTATTCTGAAACTCTACTCCCTACATCCAAATTTTACACTTCGAACTAGGAGTGGGGGCCATGTGATGAGGGATAAAATTATCATTGCATTAATACTCGCATGCCTCGACAACCGGGTCAAGTCCAATCCCAACACCATGTCGGTCAGCTGTCACACCCACTAAACAACGAAGCCCAACTACCCTCAGCGGCATCGGGATGCCCTGACAACTCGGGTCATCCTCGGCAGCCCGAGCTATCTTCATACCCCGGTAGCCCGAGCTATATACCTCGACAGCCCGAGCTACCTTCACCCTCGGTGGCCCGAGCTATTTTCATACTTCGAAAAACCAATTTGCCCCTTGCCTCGACCGGACCGAGGTACTTGAATGCCTCCATGGAATCCGGCGTGGGAGAGTTTGAATTCACCATAACTGAATAAGATTCCAAACGGAGAATCATGCCCAAAAGTGGCCTAAGGGCCATAGGGGTAGCCTAGAACCTACACGATCGCTGAATCCCAAGGCTTTAACTAGCTCTCCTAGCCGTCGATCTTCTAACCAACGAGGTATGAATCATATTAGCCTCATAATGAACCTGATTCAAATCCGTTTTGAATCTCAACGGCTTTCAGACCCCTCGTGACACACCCAAGGAACCAAGTGATCGCCTATAAATACCACGGCCCTCGAATCTCTCAGGTACGCATTCATTCACTGACTCTCATACTGAAAAACTCCATTGAAGCTCCCACAGAGCTTGGAGCTCCCGAAAAAGAAAACTCGTTTGAGGGAACTCTTATGTGAGAGTCTTCTCCTCACATCTGCTTGCTGTGAATCTCCACTAACTTGGGCGTCGGAGGGTCCCCTGTGAAGGACAACCCCAAGGAAATCCTCTGCGCGCATGGACTGTCTTGCAGGTTCCACCTCGGGCATCAAGGTCAGCGTTTGGACCCAGAGCTAGAGCGCACCCGAGTCAGAGAACGAATTTCTGCGGCAATAGAAGACATTAGAGGTACGATTTTCTTTAGCTCTACCTCGATCTAAACAGTCCATCCAATAGTCTAAAGCTAAAGATTATATCCGAAGAAGCATAAGGAATAAGTTTTACTTTTAGAATATTTTTCATAAATTAAATTTATTATTTTGATGAATTTTATATTAAATCAACATAGATCAGCATGATATTGACTATTACTATGATCTTGTTTAAGTTTAAAAACTTTATAAGTTTAACTAAATGTTAACTAAGGCTTTAAACACTATATTTCAAGATAATTTTTTTTGATATTTTTTTTCTTTTTTTTCTAAGCTAAATTAATTTTCTATAGTTTTTATCTGCGTAGAAGTATTTTAACTTGAAATTGACTAAACCAAGATTTTCTAAATTTTTCTATTTATTCTTAAGAGAGAGAGTGTGTGTTAACTTTTTTATTCCTAAAGAATTTAATTTTTTTAATATTTTTATTAACTTTAAATGGAGGGTATTTTTTTTTACATGCATGAAAAATTTTAAGTAAATAGAAAATAAATATTATGATTGGGCTATTCTTTGTATTCCGGCTTGCCCCTGTGACGTGCTGTGCACCTAAGCTCACCGTCACGATGTGCTGTGCACTCGAGTTCAACCTCTTACCATGTCATGCATTGAAATAATTCCGGTAGGTTTAGAACCTTATATAAATATTCGGACTAGGGACTTAATTAGTTTCTAGAGACTTTTCACTATAAAAAAATAGTAAAATAGTGATAAAAATTTTTATTACTAAATTGTAACGGTTTAGTAACGGAATAGTGACGAATTAAAATTGGTGATGGATTAGTTTATCCATCACTAAACCATTACTAAATAAGTGATGGACCAACTATTCTGTTACTAATTTAGTGATGGATAAAGAAATCCGTCACTAATTTAGTAACAGATAAAGAAATCCACCACTAATTTAGTGATAAATTAGTTCTTCCATCATCATTAAAAAAAAAATTATGATGAAAGAACCAATCCGTCACTAAATTGGTGATGGATTGCCCTCCTATCACTAAATTAATGACGGATGCCTATTACTGACAAATTAGTTCTTCCATCATTATTTTTTTAAAAAAAAATTATGACGGAAGAACCAATCCGTTACTAAATTAGTGATGGATTACCCATTCGTCACTAAACTAGTGACAAATATAGGCATCTGTCACTAAATTAGTGACTGTTGCCTAGATATAGCAACCTAGAGGAGGGATGAATTAGATTTCTCAAAAATTAATAGACTAACTGGCAAGCATGTGCACTTAAATATTTTTCACAAATAAACTAAGTGTAGTGCAGTGAAGATAATATGAAAGAAACAATAGCACAACCAAACACAAAGATTTATAGTGGATCAGTCCAATTCTGCACCTACATTCACTCCCCAAGAATCCCTTAGGAATTCCACTATCACCACTAGCATACCTGGCTAACAAACTTATTTACGGGCACAAGCAAGCCTTAGACATTAGCCTTCCAAGCTAGTCTTCTTATTTATGGGTATAAGAAAACCTTACACACTAGCCTTTCAGGCTAGTCTTCTTATTTACGGGTACAAGGGGACCTTTCACAACCCTAGCTTTCTTGGCTAGCACTTGTTTTCGGGCACAAGCGAGCCTTACAAGATCAAGCATAATAATATCAAGTTTATACAATAAGCTCCTAGAAATGAGCAGATATTCAAGAATATACTTTACAAATTTTGAAGAACACTCCACAAAAAGGCTTCTTCCTTTAAGCATGCCGAAGCAATAATGAAGCTTTCATGGATGCTTTGAATGCTCTTCAAAGAGGGTTGTTGGAGCTTTAACACCACTTCAAGAATCTGAAATAAATGAACTTCGGTGGCTTGAGACAATCAATGCAATACTCCAATACACCTCTCCTACAAACAATAAATCTCTCTTTCAAATGATATTTCTCACAAAAATTTTCAACTAGATTTTTACTCTATTTTCACACAATTTTCTTCTCTATTTTTCACTTCCCAATCTCTTACTAAAACACCGCTCAACAGCTCAATATATAATCAAAATAGAAAAATATAGCCATTTGCATGACCGTTGTGAAATAAAGAAGAGAGAACGAGAGCAATAACAATACTTGGCAAGCTTACCTAAGAAGTCCGATCGTCTAAGATGAAAATCTGGTTGCCTAACTCTAGAGATTAGATGCCCAAGTGAAGACAAATAGAAGCTCCAACAATAGATTTGATAAATTGAAACTTGGAACAAAACCAGCCAAGAACCGTCCGAGCATCAATTGAAAAATAGCATCCCAAAGTCATAAAATAGCAAGCTAGGGAAAAAGTGGCATTCCAATTCACAAAATCATCGGCCTACTTTTAAAATCCGGCAAACCAAGAGAAGAATCGATAGCCTACTTTTTGATACAAGAAACCATGCAAAAGTGCTAGCCGAGGGAATTAAAAAACCGGCAAGCCAACAAACCTAATTGCCATTCTAATTTTTGAATATAGGAGCTACTAGTTGAGAGTATTAAAAATCCAGCAGCCCCAAGTCTAAATTCGGCAAGCCAATTTTAGAACATGGGAACTGCAGAGAAATACAAACCGAAGACTTTACAAAATCGATATGCTAATTCCAATAATCGGCAGTCTATAAATAAGAGCCAGGAAGCCACATCCGAAAGCCAAGTGAAATTGGCATTCCAACACAAAAACCGGTAAGCCAAAAATAAGCACTAGGAAGCCAATTTTGAAGTGCTAGGGAACCAATTCGAAAGCAAAATAAAATTGACATTCCAACATAAAAACCATCAAGCCAAGTTTGAACACTAGAAAGTCATATAGCCTTAAGAAATTTGGTCGTTTAATGCCAAGAAGAAAAGAGACTTCTAGGAAATGTTCAAAGCAAAATAGAGTTTAAGTAGAGATTTGTAAGATAATTGAATCCAATTCAAGACAATGCAAATATAATTAGACTTGATAGTCATTTTGTCTAATGAACCAACTAAAGATAAAATGTATGAAAATCATCCAGAAATTGTAAAGTTTAAAGTTCATTGAAAAATAAGTTACTATAAGCATATTTATACATTACCTGTATTATCTTTCATTTTGAATCACAATATACCTTGATTTGAAGTAACACCATCTTCTTGATGATTCATCTGAAATTTATTTAACTCAACCACAAGATTATTAGTACTATACTTAATTTTTATAATCATCAAAATCAATATGAGGCCAACAGTGACAGATTGTCCTTCCATCACTAAATTTATACTTTAATTTTAAAAAAAAATTTATGATGAAGAACCAATTCGTTACTAATTTAGTGACAAACCGCCACATCCGTCACTAATTTAGTGACGGAGTACCCTCCCATCACTAATTTAGTGATGGACAAGGTCATCCGTTACTAATTTAGTGACGAATTATCCTTTCGTCATGAAATTTATACTCTATTTTTTAAAAAAAAATTATGATGGAAGAACCAATTTGTCACTAATTTAGTAATGGACTATCCTATCCATTACTAATTTAGTGATGGAGTACCCACCCGTTACTAATTTAGTGACAAATAAGGTCATCCGTCACTAATTTAGTGATGGATTGCCTTTCCACTAAATTTATACTCTAAATTTTTAAAAAAATTATGACGAAAGAACCAATCCGCCACTAATTAGTGACGAATTACCCTTCCATCATTGAATTTATGACGGATCTAGGCATCCATCACTAATTTAGTGACGGAGTACCCTTCTATCACTAAATTTATACTCTAATATAAATTTAATTTTAATTATAACATAAATGATTACTTATAACATATTCAAACTTTAAACATTTCAATCATAACCAAATCAGTTTTCTTTGATTTCAAAAGTTGTTAAACTTAAATCAAACTTAAATTATGTTACGGATCAATTATGCTATGAACAGAGTAGGGTGAAGGAAGAACATTCATGTAGCCGACCCTATGTAGTTGACAAAATGCTTAGATGAGTTAAGTTGAGTTGGGTTTATCAATTATGCTATGACTTTATTTCATACCTTTGTATATAAAATTATTTATTAATAAAATAATGTCAAATATTAAATTAATATAAATATCTTACATTAAACTTTTGGCTGGAGTTTAATTTTGATTTAGTTTATTGATTTGTTTATAATATGATTATAACATTATAGAACAATTATTTATTATTAGAAAAATATAATTATCATATAATATAATTTTTAAATATAATTACCTAGCGCGCGGATTGGAATGTAGAAAGTTTAACTCAATTACGTCATTGTCTCTTATTGAGTAATTTTTAAACTGCTCCATAAAATAATTCTAGCAATCTGAAAAAATGAAATGTTATATATGATACATAAAAATGTGAGTCTGGCTCTTCTTCGGTTCCTGTAATTTATAAAGTTTCTAGTGCAAATGATATCTAGAAAGAAGGGAGCTGTATACATTTCCAAGAAGGCCCGCGATGCATAAATGGATCTATGTATCGAAAGTCCATATCTGAGTTTCCAGTTTAATGATTCATTTTCATGTCTTGAAGAATCTGAGAATAATGATTATAGTCCTGCTTATCCATATATCAAGCTATGATTATTGATGTCTCAGAAAATCCGCAGCTTCATGTGCTTCCATTTTTATCCAATTCAATGACTACATTTTGCATTTTCTGGAAGATTAGTATGAGTCTTGCTGGATTTTTTTTTTTTAAGTCAATGTTGATGATTGAGGTTGTTGCTTTTTTTTTTTTTGTTAAAAAAAAAGGGGGGGGAGGGGTTCTTTGCCGACCCGTAGCTAGGTCCCATGCGGTTCCGTTCCCCGCCAGAAAATGTTTCGTGCACGGCGCGGGATTTACGCAGCCGTTCCCCGCACAAAGGCGAGTTGGTCAACCTTGCCCCATACAGGTGCCAGCAATCAGAACAGGGGAGTAAGACAGATCTTAACCCCTCCAACACCGGCATTTCAGGCCCCAGGGATTAACCCTGGAATTATTTGAGTCAGCACGATGGCCTCCTTCCTTGAACCCGCAATGCCTTGATGGCATGGAGGAGCCCTGACCACTGGGCTACCGCCTGAGCAGTCGGTTGTTGCTTTTTTACATTTGACGGTTCATGTTGTTGTACATTTGTATGGCACAAATTAAGCATTTATTTATCTGATGAAGATAGTGAACCATGCAATGGATAGCTTATTAATACATGAACTATGTGCAATGGACAGCTTATTAAGCAGCTTTTTTATTTTTTTATTTTTTGGTACAGACGGGCGATCACACCATTCTGGCGCGAGTCAAACCCGATAGATCAGAGTACATAATTTACTGCAAGATAATAGGGCAGGGATCACCAACATGCCAATCCCACTGACCAGGGTGACAAGCAGCAACAGAGGCAACCCAGTCTGCTGTAGCGTTGGCTTCCCGGTAAACATGGTGGATCAGCGGCGCACAGGTGGACTGGAGAGAAACCCAAATATCATAGATCAGGGGATTGTGAGGGGAGCAAAGGTCCACATCCCGTCTAATCTAACGGACAACCGTAACAGAATGTCCCTCAATGATCGACCGGACCGCATAGGTGATACCAGCCCAAGCAACCTGAAGCTCAACCATAGGGACCAAAGTGTTAAGAGGGCCATGTCCACCAGCCGCAATCAGCATTCCCTCTGGCCTCCTAATAACAAACATGGATCCAGCAAGACGACCCGATACAGTACCATCAAAGTTTACTTTGACATAATCCGTAAGTGAGGGCTCCCAAGAGATAAAGACCGTTGTACGATGCGCTGCCAAAAAACAGCTTTTAGTGTTTAGAAAGAGATGCAATATTAAGCTTAGGTACGGTGAGATGGACTATCTTTCTGGTAATTTGAACAGGAAGCATGTAAGATCAAGAAGAGGTTCAGTTCCTTCTCATTAAGCTTGAAGTTCCAGTACTGTGGTCTAATGAGCTTAGCAGCAATACTAGAATCAAGTGATCATAGGATAATTGGCAAATTTTGCTTAGAAATCAGATTTTCTTGTGGACTATATGCAAGCTTAAGGCTTATAAAATAGCATAGAGGAGCCCAAGTTGTCTTAGCAAGTACTCGTCGATAGCAAGGATTAAGGCTTCGCCATCCATAATATTACTTGGCATGCACTGGTACCATAAGATATATGTAACTCTGTGAAAAGACTTAGTCGTATAAGATATACCATTTTGTTTTATTTATTTATTTATTTATTAGCATGGGTCCAATTTAATCAAGTTATATCATTAAATAGAAATGTTTTAAATAAATAAAAATAACTTTTAACGGATGTATAGGAATCTATATTTATACATAAACTTAGGTATAATGTGATTATTGATGATTTAAACATTTATGCTGCACGACTTCAAGTAACTTGTCATATGGACTAGCTAGTAACTTTAAAACTATATGTCATACAAACTTGTACTACACAACTATATCTGCAAATTAAGGAGATAAACATGAGTAACAGCTCAAGATTCATCAGGGAAACTATAGGAGTCTTGCGTCTATTCATATATTTTAATTGCACATTATATTATTTTATATTTTTGCTACCATTGCGTCTATTCAAAGCAAACAAACAGTAAATTGTAAGGCCCCCAGATAATTATCGAGTCTTTAAGTAGAACTAGGTACTGATAAGAAGTCAACCATTGAGAAAATACTAAGATGCCAATGCTTTGATTCTTGCATACTTGTGTTAATATACTGTATTGCTTCCATGGCCGGGAACGTAACTAACCACGTGCAACTTACAATTCTCTATCAAGCAGCAGCCTTAGAAGTAAGATCGCCAGACTTTTTCAGTGATGGGCATGCAGTACTCGGTTCAAACGAACCAGATTTGGTTCAGATGAACCAGGCTTGGTTCAGATGAACCAAGCTCCTGTCTATTGGGTTCCCCGGGCTGACGCTTCGCTCCAGGTGAAGCGTTTAGTCTTCCGGGAAACCCCCGATCCGAGGCGCTGCGCAGGTGATTAAATAGGAAGGAGGAGGACTCCTTCCTTCACGCTGGTAATCCCTGCCACTCTGAGAGAGAGAGAGAGAGAGAGCGAGAGAGAGAGAGAGAGCGGGAGAGAGGGAGACAGAGAGAACGCGAGAGACAGAAGAAGTGGAAACCGGTCGACCCCTTGGTTCAGGCCCGGCGGCGTGCTCGCCGCCTCGCCGGGCCTGAGATTTGGCCGATGACTCCACCGGCGCCGGGGGAGGCGTCCGGCGGGGTGGTGGTGGAGAGAGAGGAGAGAGAGGGCCAATTGGCCCTCCTCTCGTGCAAGTTGGTTCGGGCCCGGCGGCGTGCTCACCGCCTCACCGGGCCCGAGCTTTGGCCTGTCGCCTCCACCGGCACCGGGCATGCGTCCGGTGGAGGTCCGGCCGGCCAAGGTGGCCGACCGTGCCGCCGGCACAGCTTTGTGCCGCGCAGATGAGAGGGAGAAGATGAGAGAAATTGAGGGACAGAGAGGGAGTTTGGCGGCCGACCGCGGCGGCGGCCGGCTCCGGCCCGGCCACCGGCGGCCGGGCCACCCCCAATTTGGCCGGCGGCGGCCCTGGCCGCCGGCTAGGTCCCCATCCCCTGTTCGGTGAAACAGGGGATCGGGTGGCTTTGCATTGAACCGGGCCGGCTGGGCCGGCCGGTTCAGGGCCTTTTGGGCCGTGCAGCGAGCTGATTTGGGGTTAGTTTTTGGGGCCGTAACGGGCCAGGATTAGCAAAATATTTATATGGCTAGAATCTTGATGAATTCTAGTTTCATAGGATATTTTTACTTCCCCATTTGGGTATGTATGGTGGGAGATATTCGAGCCCAAAGTAGGGCCCGTGAACTAGTCTGGGTAGAAATTCTAAGGGTCATTTTAATATTCGTATTCTAATAAATTAATTATGTAAATGATCCTGTAGGTGCTCAGACATCTGACTAGCTGATTTATACCTGTTGGATTATGTACTGAGGTAAGTAAGCCAGTTATCAGTATTTAATAAATTATTCATTATATGAATGTTTAAATTGTGAATTGTGACATGAAGAACTATTATTGGCTAAATTGTAAGTAGATGAATATTGTGAATACGTGCTATGATTTC
Source organism: Calamus simplicifolius (assembly GCA_900491605.1). Lineage (NCBI taxonomy): Eukaryota > Viridiplantae > Streptophyta > Magnoliopsida > Arecales > Arecaceae > Calamus > Calamus simplicifolius. The sequence continues at coordinate 1,660,690 of UESW01003832.1, read as the reverse complement.
ATATGTGGATGCTATGCATGAGAGATGCAGTTATTATTACATTGATGTGATATTTTACATGCAATTGTTCAGTAAGTATAATCCACTGTTTATGCAATATAGAGATGTTATTGATATGTTTATGCATGATGTGAGGTACTGTTATGTGTCGCCGCGGTTCTTCTTTATCATGTCATACCACACACACGTCTAGAGGATGTGTTCTGCTTGTTTATGCCATACACACATCTAGAGGATGTGTTCTGCTTGTTTATGCCACCTACACGTCTAGAGGACGTGTTCTGCTTGTTTATGCCATTCACACGTCTAGAGGACGTGTTCTGCTTGGGTTCGAGATGGCATCACGCATCTATAGGATGTGTTCTGAGTTCTATGAGGTGGCATCACACATCTAGAGGATGTGTTCTGCTTGGTTCGAGGTGGCATCACACATATAGAGTATGTGTTCTGGTGGATTATGATATGGCGTGACCCTGGCATCTGGACCCTTTCAGTAGGGGGATGCTTATTGGTACACTATTGAGATATTGCAGGGCCGTGGGTCACATTTACAGTTACCATTGAGAGTATAAACAGTGGGTTTACTTACATTGCATGTTTGAGTATTTGTGGAATGTTTAAGCATGAAAATCATTTATGTGCTTATTGATTACTATGCTATGATTTGACTGTATAACGTGGCTTACTTATTGAGTGTAAGCTCATAAAAAATCTTACAATGTTTTTGTTAGAGCCACGAGACTGAAGATGGATGGTTGGGGTGATGGATCTTCTATCAAATAAATCAAGACCCATTATTTTATTGTAACCCCAGTACTACAGATGTGTAGGGCTTGATGCCCAAACTTTATTATTATGGTGTGTAAGGGTTTGTAACCCAAAACTTTTAGTATTGAGTGATGTGTTTGGTTTGGTTATATATAATAATGTTAAGTGTGAAAATTTTGTGATTCCTTGCGTGCCCGGCACGCGGCGGGTTGTCACCCTAGCCCGATATTTGGGTCTGGGGCATGACAACTTTAGTGGTATCAGAGCTCAGGTTATGACCCTAGGGACACTGACATATTGACATGATAACACGTAGAAAACATATGACCCTAGGGACACGGACATATTGACATGATAACACATAGAGAACATATTTTGATGACATTAAACTTAGGGAAACCTGACACTCTAGGCAAAATACTAGGATGATATGGAGACAATTATGACTTTTAAGGAATTTCATGAAATATGCTTTGGAAGCTTGAAATTTAAAGTTTATCAAGATATTAATTGAATTACAAATTTGATAGGGATTAAGAATGAACCATCGCAAGCCAATGATATTGTGGGCTCCCTGGCTGGTAGCCTTGATCAGTGGGGAGGTCAAGGGGCTTCTAGAGGTTTTAGTTCCATCAAACTTGTTGGAAATGGCTCGTAGCAGTTTCAGACCTTTAAATAATATGGGAGATGAAATTTTAATTGGATATGCAATAAAAGATAGATGAATATATGTAATAAACATAGTAGTGGAAAATTACAATTGATGACTAATATGACTAAGATAACATCATTATGTCCATCTTGCAATTGAGTTGATATATGGATTTTGAGGTATTAAATCTAATTTTGAATGTGGATGTATATAATGAATTTTTATTTGTAGAACTTACGTTGTTGATATTGTAAGTTTAAGATTATGAGCTAATCTGCCGGTTATAGGGATGATTAATATTGATGATATTTTAAGAATGAAATAGTTAATTACATGTTTTTGATCTATTACAATTGAGTACTTTCTAAATTTGAGTCTGGATGGATAAGTATATATAGTGAATTTTACTAAGAAACTTTTATTACGGATATTGCATGTTCAAAACTGATTGTTAATTTGCTAGATATGGAGATGGTTGATATTGATGTTAATAAAATAGTTGACTGCATATTATATCTTGATGGACCATTTAGGAAGAATATAAAATTTTAAATTCTGAGATAATTACTGTTTAAGTTTTTGAGAGCAGTAGACTCTATTAATCCTTAGAACTGATTTTGGCTATAATGACCAAATATTTGATGGTAGAAAGTGAAAGATTTTAGCAAGAATGAGAATAAGATAAACTCCACTGATAAAGAATTTGTGGGAATTTTCATCTGTTAATAGATTTCTAAATCAAGATATCTATTCATTAATTTATCGTGCATACTTATTGTACCTTTCTTCATAGTTCCTAAATAGATATCTTTCTCCAGGATGGATAAATTATCAATCATCCATAAGTGGCATAATTATTGTTAAGAAAATAGGAGGGAGGTGATTTTATTTTTGATTATTATCAGTTATGGATTATGGTTAAGGGTATATCTATTATTACTTTCAAGTCATAGAGAGATTACTATAATTTTCAATTATGTCTTTCGGATGGTAAGTGCATTTTTAATCTTTATTGACCTTATAAGTCTTGTATCCATCTGAGCTAGATTAGTGAAGTCACTTTGAGTTATATGAAGGGTTTAAATTAGTTGGTCATGTTATGGCATGAGACATTGCATAATCTATAGATGATTTTGATAATCATTGATAACGATATAATTGATTCAAGAATTTAAATCATTTAAATTGCATTATTGAGGATATACTGACCTATTCAAGAGAAATTGATTGGTTGTAGTGGTAATTATAGATAAATATGAAGGAGATAAAATAATTATACTGATGATTAATGATGGCACTATTATTCAAAGAAATTAAATTTGTTGATTATGATAATTATGAAAGATATCCTAAATTTGTTGATTATGATAATTATGAAAGATATCCTAAATGATTGGCATAATGTTTATTGATGTTAGCTTGAAGTATTCAAGAGTAAAACCTAGTATGTTATGATGATTGAAATAAGTGTCGTAATGATTAATGGCACATTCAACTATTTATGAGTTGAGAGAGCATTAGAAAAAAACTATCTTATATCTAATTACAAGAATTTAGAATTGTCTTATCGAGGAATTAAGAGTAACTGATATAGGTTATTAACCTTAAGAATGGATGACATAATACATGTGATGGACTCTATGATATTTATGATGATTGTGTTGTGAGAAGCTAAGGTATTTAAAAAAAAAAAAAGGGGATGACATGAAAGAAATACTTCTTAAGGAATTTAATTTTATTTGGTAGAAAGATTAAATTAATTTTGAAAGTTGGACATGTCATTTGGGTACTTGGGAATGAAATAAAAGTTTGCTAGTGAGTATCTTTAATGGTACAAAATTTGTTTAATTTCGAGGATGAAATTTTAGCGGGATAAAATGTTAATATTGTTCCTGGTTTAGTAGTAAACTGAGTAAATTGAGTCTGAACCCAATTGTCTCACTCTTTTAATTTGATGATGTCCTCATAAAGCTTAGTGGATTAAGCTGAATTTATGCGCAGCCTTCCACCCTCAAATAGATGGACAATCTGCATGAACCAATTAGATTTTTATGATATACTGCGAGCCTGTGTGATGGATTTAGAAAGTGCTTGGTATAGCTTCTTATCCTTAGTGAAATTGCTTATTTTAATGAGTACCAAGCCAACATTCCAATGGATTCATTTCAATTGTCTATGATATAAGGTGTAGATTCCCTTCATATTGAGTTGAGGTGAGAGAGAGACAATTTTGGACTGAACTGGTGTAGCAACTATGAAAGTATCATTAATTAAAGCAGCTTCATGTAACTCAAGTCAATAAAAAGTTATGTTGATGTTAAAAAGAAAGATTTGAAATTTCAGGTTGAAAATCATTGGAAGTTTTTCTAATCAACGATGTGAATGAGAATTGTGTTAGAGGTGATTTGGGTCACAATACATTGGGCCATTTGAGATTTTGATCAAAATAAAGGAGGTGGCTTATAGCTTAGCACTGTCTTCATTACTCTTTGGGGTATTCAATGTGTTTCATATCTTTATGATTGAGGAGGTGTATTTCAAACCCCGTTATATGTTAGAACTTGAACCGATTTAGTTTAAGAAAGAATTGACCTATGAAGATCATTTTGTGCACATGGTGGACCGCAAGGATTAAGTTCTGAGATGATGTAGTATTCCTTATGATATGGAGTTGGGGAGGTTGCATACAGCTTAGCACTACCTCCGATCTTATCTGGTGTTCACAATGTATTCCATGTATCTATGTTGAGGAAGTATGTTTCAGACCCCAGTCATATTATAGCTTATGAGCCTATTCAGTTAAGGAAGGATTTACCATATGAGGAACATCCTGTGCGTATCGTGGACCGCAAGGATCAGATTCTGAGGCTACTTGGGAGCGGAGGAAGAAATTAAATGTATCCACAATTAATTGAAGGTAAATTATCTATTTAAGATTGTTGACTTTTGAGATTTATAGTATACCAATTTCGAGGCCGAAATTTTTATAAGGAGGGGAGAATGTAGTATCCGGTTCAAATGAACCAGATTTGGTTCAGATGAACCAGGCTTGGTTCAGATGAACCAGGCTTGGTTCAGATGAACCAAGCTCCTGTCTATTGGGTTCCCCAGGCTGACGCTTCGCTCCAGGTGAAGCGTTTAGTCTTCCAAAAACCCCCGATCCGAGGCGCTGCGCAGGTGATTAAATAGGAAGGAGGAGGACTCCTTCCTTCACGCAGGTAATCCCCTGCCACTCTGAGAGAGAGAGCGGGAGAGAGAGAGAGAGCGGGAGAGAGAGAGACAGAGAGGGAGATAGAGAGAACGCGAGAGACAGAAGAAGTGAAAACCGGTCGACCCCTTGGTTCAGGCCCGGCGGCGTGCTTGCCGCCTCGCTGGGCCTGAGATTTGGCCGATGACTCCGCCGGCACCGGGGGAGGCGTCCGGGGGGTGGTGGTGGAGAGAGAGAGGAGAGAGAGGGCCAATTGTCCATCCTCTCGCGCGGTGGCGGAAGCCGGGTTGGTTCGGGCCCGGCGGCGTGCTCGCCGCCTCGCCGGGCCCAAGCTTTGGCCTGTCGCCTCCACCGACGCCGGGCATGCATCCGGTGGAGGTCCGGCCGGCCAAGGTGGCCGGCCGTGCCGCCGGAACAGCTTCGTGTCGCGCGGATGAGAGGGAGAAGATGAGAGAAATTGAGGGAGAGAGAGGGAGTTTGGCGGCCGGCCGCTGCCGCGGCCGGCTCTGGCCTGGCCACCGGCGGCCGGGCCACCCCCAATTTGGCCGGCGGCGGCCCTGGCCGCCGGCTAGGTCCCCGTCCCCTATTCGGTGAAACAGGGGATCGGGTGGCTTTGCATTGAACCGGGCCGGCTGGGCCGGCCGGTTCAGGGCCTTTTGGGCCATGCAGCGAGCTGATTTGGGGCTAGTTTTTGGGCCCGTAATGGGCCGGGATTAGCAAAATATTTATATGGCTAGAATCTTGGTGAATTTTAGTTTCATGGGGTATTTTTACTTCCCCATTTGGGTATGTATGGTGGGAGATATTCGAGCCCAAAGTAGGGCCCGTGAACTAGTCTGGGTAGAAATTCTAAGGGTCATTTTAATATTCGTATTCTAATAAATTAATTATGTAAATGATCCTGTAGGTGCTCAGACATCTGACTAGCTGATTTATACCTGTTGGATTGCGTACTGAGGTAAGTAAGCCAGTTATCAGTATTTAATAAATTATTCATTATATGAATGTTTAAATTATGAATTGTGACATGAAGAACTGTTATTGGCTAAATTGTAAGTAGATGAATATTGTGAATACGTGCTATGATTTCATATGTGGATGCTATGCATGAGAGATGCAGTTATTATTACATTGATATGATATTTTACATGCAATTGTTCAGTAAGTATAATCCACTGTTTATGCAATATAGAGATGTTATTGATATATTTGTGCATGATGTGAGGTACTATTATGTGTCGCCACGGTTCTCCTTTATCATGTCATACCACACACATGTCTAGAGGACGTGTTCTGCTTGTTTATGCCACACACACATCTAGAGGATGTGTTCTGCTTGTTTATGCCACCTACACTTCTAGAGGACGTGTTCTGCTTGTTTATGCCATTCACACGTCTAGAGGACGTGTTCTGCTTGGGTTCGAGATGGCATCACGCATCTAGAGGATGTGTTCTGAGTTCTATGAGGTGGCATCACACATCTAGAGGATGTGTTCTACTTGGTTCGAGGTGGCATCACACATATAGAGTATGTGTTCTGGTGGATTATGATATGGCGTGACCCTGGCATCTGGACCCTTTCAGTAGGGAGATGCTTGTTGGTACACTATTGAGATATTGCAGGGTCGTGGGTCATATTTACAGTTACCATTGAGAGTATAAACAGTGGGTTTACTTACATTGCATGTTTGAGTATTTGTGGAATGTTTAAGCATAAAAATCATTTATGTGCTTATTGATTACTATGCTATGATTTGACTGTATAACGTGGCTTACTTATTGAGTGTAAGCTCATAAAAATCTTATAATGTTTTTGTCAGAGCCACGACACTGAAGATGGATGGTTGGGGTGATGGATCTTCTATCAAATAAATCAAGACCCATTATTTTATTGTAACCCCAGTACTACATATGTGTAGGGCTTGATGCCCAAACTTTATTATTATGGTGTGTAAGGATTTGTAACCCAAAACTTTTAGTATTGAGTGATGTGTTTGGTTTGGTTATATATAATAATGTTAAGTGTGAAAATTTTGTGATGCCTTGCGTGCCCGGCACGCGGCGGGTTGTTACCCTAGCCTGATATTTGGGTCTGGGGCGTGACAGGGCAATCCTAAGCTAGCTATCCTCTGAGTCTGATTCTCTAAAATGCTATTGGTGCACTACTCACCATAGCTGTATTCAGTACAGCTCAATGAGCAATGCAAGCCTCGTTAGCAATTATAGTACATAACTAATGCCATGAATGTAGAACTTGCATATGCAAATTGGTTCCATGGCACAAACATCTCTCATCTTATTTTAAACTCAATAATTTGCTTTCAAGTAAAATGCCAGTAAAATAACTTACCTTCACTTTCTTATCCTTTAGGAAGTTTCATATCTTAAAGTAAAGATAATCTTCATTTCCCTAATTTTAGTTTCTTTCACATTTTTTAAATTCTTTTTCTTGCAGGTATACGGTGACTTGACTGTTGACTACTTCAAAATGTTCTTATATATTTTGCTTTTCCATTTCGGTGCACAAAGACTTTCCCAAAAATAAGGTTGGATAAGTTTTAATTCTAGTTTCTGAGGAAACTTTTTACTTTTCCATTTTGGCTAATATATTTAGTTTCTAAAAAGTTTTAATCCTAGGATATAGGAGTCACATTGATATCCTAATTTTAGATATGTTGCATGTATCAAAGTCGACATAGCTAATATTTCAGTTTGGATTAACGCTCAAAGGTAAGTAAGCCAATTAAAATAATTTTTTAAATTATTATTAAATTATTTCATTTATGAAATATAGAAAATAATTTTTGTATAATATTAGTTCAAAATTAGTAAATGAAATTTGCGCTACCTTATATATGCAAATGATTATTTGATGTTATTATTTTGAAACTGTTAAATATTTGGGACCCTGCAAATGCAAATGATTATTTAATATGGTTATTTGGTACTCTTGCAAATAGTTAGCATTTTTTACAAGCAAATGATCATTGATATGATTATTTTATATGGTACCCCATGCATACAATTGATTGTTTTACATGATTATTAAAAATAGCTAATTTTTAGAGCTAGCTCTTGCTTTGTTATATGGTACCCTATGCATGCAATTGATTGCACAGGTTGCTGTAGCAACAGCTCAAGTTAAGGAGCTTGTGCAACAAGAGCTTGCAAAGAAGCAAGCAGAAATGGATAGAAAGATTGCTGAGTTGAATGCGTAAGCAGAGCATCTACATCATATGGAGGAACATATGAGGTGCTTCATGAAGCGAATGGAGTTTGCATGAGAGTTCCATAGATCATGATCTTCTAAATCTTACTTAATGATTTAATGTCTGATGTATAAAACATTAGTGTTTTTGATGTATGCAGATATATTTATCTTATTTTATGAAATGCATTTTTTATTCTTCAATTTGAATTTTTATCTATAAATTTTATTAGAATGTATTAAATATATTATAATTTTAAATAATTTTAAATTTATAAGAATAAAAATTTGATGAAACTTATTATGTTAATGATGGATTAGTAATGGATTTCTAACAGAAATAATTGTGATGGATTAGTAATGAAAACGTTAGTGATTGATCATTGATGGAATAATAACAAATGACTGATTGATTCTTTCATCACTAATCCGTCAGCAAATTATAATGGTATAGTGATAAAACTATTACTGATACATTCTGTCAACAATCTATCACTAAATTATGACAAATTAGTGATGGATGTTTTAGTGACTAAATTTTTGTTAACAATCCGTCATTAATTATGATGGAATAGTGATGAAAATATTTGTGACGAAATAGTGACGGAATAATGAGTGATAGATGATTCGTCACTAATCCATCATAATTTAGTGATGGACATACCCTCTCTCCGCAACTATTATTTTGTAACAAAAATATGTTTCGTCACAAATTTCTGATGAAATATTTCGTCATAAATCCGTAACTATTATTTTGTGACGAACGCTCTTTTTGTCACTAAAATTAGTGATACCAAAAATTATGATGATAAGATTTTCGTCACTAATACGCCACTAAACCTATTTTGTGATGGAATAGTGATGAAATTTTTTGTCACTATTACGTTATTTTCTTGCATTAACTCTAAAACATTTACTCTTTCTCCATCTTCTCCCATGTCATATTGTTGAGCCACCATGACTTATGCCTTTTAGTTTTTTTTCTCATTTTTTCCCTTATTTTCTATCCTTTTTTTTTAACCTCTTATTCATTGATGCCTCATAATCTAAGCTCTCCAAACCTTGCATTTAAACTTTTAAAGCTATTTGTCGAATTCCTTCCAACTACGGGCTCCTTAAATAACATTTTGTAGGTTTTACTTCTATTTCTACTGAGTTTGCTTATTTTGAAAAGCATATCAGAAATTATTACTAATTTGGTTGTATTTCAGCTAGGGTTTAAACTTAATTTTGGAGCTTTGTATATAACATACGGTCCTTACTTTCCATGCTCTAATAGTATTATAATCTTTTCTTTTATATATAGTTAATCTTTATTATAGGTTATTCAGAGGCTCTACCATCCAACTCCACTTAATCGCTAGGCAGATTGATGTGATTCAAATTTTTTGAGACTTTTATTGGTCTAGTTGTGAGTAGATAAGAACTTCTGTAGCATGTTTAGCTAATTAATGTAATAGTTCCTTTATGAAATATTATATAAGTATGGTTACCTATATATGTATGTATACATATAATCAGATCTTTTCATATATATAGAATTTGAGTATGTATATGTAGATAGCTTTTGAGTAACATTTATGTTATATGGTTTCTGAATTATTTTTATACAACCATAGTTTTTTCTTTTTCCAGAGTTTGTCTATCATATAGATTGTTATATGAGACTTATGTTATATAGGGTATTTTCTACATTAAGAAATAAGGACAAGTATGGTTGAAAAGGTTAGATTTTTTGAGGTGTTATATGTGACTTTATGTTATTATAAATAATTGATGATTATCTAAATTCTGATATGTAAAGTTATGCTTTTATGAACAATTGATGATTTTCTGAATTTTGATATGACTTAAGTTCATGTTAGTTAATAAGTATTCTTTGAGGAATAATATGTAAAATTATATTCATGGGACTAGCATCTATTTACCTTTACTAGTAACGTTGATACTAGCCTCATGTGCTGGCAAAATATGATGACCTATTTTTGATATATATACTTTGTAGCAACATATTCTATTACTCTTCAGCAGCTTGTTTGTATGCATATTTAACTATCCTGGATGCTTGACATGACATTCTCGCTTCCATACTTGCATGTATTTATTCATATATGTGCATTGTCACGCCCCAGACCCAAATATTGGGCTAGGGTGACAGCCCGCCGCGTGCCGGGCACGCAAGGCGTCATAAAATCTTGACATACGATTCAGTGGAGACAATAATTATGAAAACCAATCATAATACAATTGATAATTATAAGTTTTGGGTATCAAACCCTACATCCAAGTCATGCTAATAAAGTTGGGCTACAACAAGCCCAACATACAAACATAATAGGAATACACCAATGCAATGGTTCTTATTTTATTTATTGAAAGCTCCATCAACTCCATCATCAACCCTGAGGCTCTGAAAAACATGGTGAAGGTTTAATGAGTTTACACTCAATAAGTAAGCCTATTATACAATCATATATTTAACATGCTATCAATATATGCATTTATCAACATAACATAAATTGAACATTTGATAATCATCAGAATATGCAAACTGGCAAACTCACTGTTTATATAATTATAGATTTCCTATGTGACCCACGGCCCTGCAATACCTCAATCAGAGCGCATCCTCCAGATGCGTGGCCATCACTATCCACAGAACACATTGTACGATGTGTGGGCCATACCATAACAGAACACACTCTACGATGTCTGTGGCCATAAAAATCATACAGAACACATTGTAAGACATGTGGGCCATACCACACTCGTCAGTGTGGGAGGCCGTAAAAATCATACAGAACATGTCTACAATATGTGGGGCCATATCATAACAGAATACATCTCCAGTGTGTGTGGTCATAAAAATCATACAGAACACATCTACAATGTATGGGGCCATAGTAAAGGTGAACCGCGGTGACACATATAAATCTATTTAACCTTTTCATCACATGTGCATCATGCATCTGTATCTCACAATATCTCACAGTGGTTTGCACAGTACAAGGAAATACATATAATCACCTCAATATAAAACATGCCGTACAGACAATCACAATTCTGGCATATGCATCAATAAATCATTTCTTACAATATTACCAATCCACAGTTCCATGCTACATAGAGAATTCAGTTAATTTATAAAAATGCATGCAAACTGTATATACTCAATTTATTAATTAAACAATTAAATTGCATAATAGTCTTACTTACCTCCTACGCAAATCCCAATGATGAACCAACTAATCAGATGTCTGGGCACCTACAGGATCAATGAACATAATTAATTCATGATAATCTAATTAATAAAATGACCCTTAAGACCCTACCCAGACTAGTTCACGGGCCCAACTTCGGGCTCGAATATCTCCCTCTATACACACCCAATTGGGAAAGTAAAAATACTCCATAAAACTAGAATTCACCCAGATTCTAGCCATAAAATTTTCATGCTAGTCCCGGCCCGTTACGGGGCCCAAAAACTAGCCCCAAAGCTGTACGTTGCACGGCCCAATAGGGCCCAAACGTTGGCAGCCCAGCAGCCCAGCCAATCCTTCGATTCTCGCTCCTCTGTTTCACCCAAAACAGAGGACAGCAACCGGCCGGCGGCCAGGACCGCCGCCGGCCTAATTCCATCCGGCCCGGCCACCGGAGGTCGGGCCGGAGCCGGCCGCCGCCGCGGCCGGCCTCAAATTCCCTTCTTTCTACTTCAATTCCTCTCCTTCTCTCTTTTCTCTCCGCTGCTCCTGCATGGAATTCGTCGCGCCGGCGACGATTCCGGTCGAATTGGGGCCGGTCCGGCTGCCGTTGGCCGGACCAGAGCCGACCGCCGCCGCGGCCGGCCTCCCCTCTCTCCCTCTCCTTAATTTTTCTTGTCATCTCCCTCTCGTCCGCGCGGCACGTATTTGTGCCGGCGGCACGGCCGGCCACCTTGGCCGGCCGAACCTCCACCGGACGCACGCCCGGCGCCGGTGGAGGCGACAGGCGGAAGCTCGGGCCCGGCGAGGCGGCGAGCACGCCACCGGGCCCGAACCAACCGGCGGAAGCCGGTTGCCACCGCGCGAGAGGAGGGCCAATTGGCCCTCCCTCTCCTCTCTCTCTCCACCACTACTCCACCGGATGCCTCCCCCGGCGCCGGCGGAGTCGCCGGCCAAGTCTCAGGCCCGGCGCGGCGGCGAGCACGCTGCCGGGCCTGAACCAAGCATCGACCGGCTGGAATTCCCGTGCGCTCCCTCTCTGTCTCTATCTTTCTATGTCTCTATCTCTCTATCTCTCTCTCTCTATCTCTCTCTCTCTCAAGGGATTACCCAGGGGATTACCTGATGATAGAAGTGCGCCTGCGCGAAGGAAGGATCCTCATCCTTCCTATTTAATCACAATGCAGCGTTTCAGAACGGGGGTTCCCGGAAGACTAAGCGCTTCACCCGGAGCGAAGCGTTAGTCAGGGAAACCCAACAGCCAGAAGCTTGGTTCATCCAAACCAAGTCTGGTTCATCTGAACCGGGCACTACATCCTCCCCTCCTTATAAAAATTTCGGCCTCGAAATTGGTGTACTAAAATCTCTAAAGTCAATAATCTGAGATAGATAAATTACCTTCAAATAATTGTGGATACTTTGATTTCATCTCTTCCTCCAGCTCCCAAGTAGCCTCCCTCTCAGTGATTATTCCACTGAACTTTGACATAGGGATGGTACGCCGCCTTAGTATCTGATCCTTGCGGTCCACGATACGCACAGGATGTTCATCATATGATAAATCCTTCCTCAACTGAATAGGCTCATAAGCTATAACATGACTGGGGTCTGAAACATACTTCCTCAGCATAGATACATGGAATACATTGTGAACACCAGATAAGATCGGAGGCAGTGCTAGCTGTAAGCAACTTCCCAACTCTGCTCAAGATCTCAAAAGGTCCAATATATCGTGGACTAAGCTTTCCTCTAATCCCAAATCTCATCACATCCTTGGTTGGTGATACCCTTAAGAAAACATGATCCCCAACCAGGAATTCTAACTTCTCCTTCTGACATGTCAGCATAACTTTTCTGCCTGCTCTGAGCTGTACGAAGACGCTCCCTGATCAAATGCACCTTGTCAACTGTCTGCTGGATCAGCTCAGGGCCTAGCAATTTCCTTTCCCCCACATCATCCCAACATAAAGGAGTTCTGCACCTCTACCGTACAAAGCCTCAAATGGGGCCATCTGGATACTGGCTTGATAACTATTGTTATAAGCAAACTCCACCAAAGATAAGTGGTTATCCCAAGCCCCACCTAAGTCCATTACACAGGCTCGCAACATGTCTTCTAGAATCTGTATGGTCCTCTCTGACTGTCCATCAACTGGGGATGATAAGCTGTACTGAAGTTTAATTTGGTCCCCAAGGCTCTATGAAGCTCTTCCAAAACTGTGATACAAATCTGGTATCCCGTCAGATACAATAGAGACAGGAACACCATGGAGTCTCACGATCTGCTCAATATACATGCTAGCCAATCTATCACTCGAGACTCCAACTCTGAAAGGTAGAAAATGGGCTGATTTTGTCAGTCTGTCCACAATAACCCAAACTGCATCATTACTCCTGGGAGTTTTGGGCAAACCAGTCACAAAATCCATAGTAATCTTTTCCCATTTCCACTGAGGAATCATCAAAGATTGAAGAGGTCCCGCAGGCCTTTGATGCTCGGCCTTCACTCGCTGACATACCAAGCACTTGGCCACAAACTGAGCAATCTCCCTCTTCATACCTTTCCACCAAAAATTCTCCTTTAAGTCTCTATACATTTTAGTACCACCAGGATGCACAGTATAGGGAGAGTAGTGAGCCTCCCTCAAAATCTCGGCTTTCAACTCCTCATTACTAGGCACACAAAGTCTGCCTTCAAATCTCAGGGATCCATCATCCATTACATAAAATTCATTCTGATCTCCTGACTGAACTGCAACTTTAATTCTTTGAAGATCTGGATCTTCCATCTGGGAGGACTTAATTCTGTCAACAAGGGTCGGCTGAAGAATAAGTGCAGCAACAAGTCCATCAGACTGCTGTACTCTCAGACCAATCTCCCACCTCTCGAGGTCCTTCAGAATGTGAGGCTGGGAGGTAAGCATAGCAGCTAACTCAGAAGAGGTCTTCCTACTCAAGGCATCAGCCACAACATTAGCCTTCCCAGGATGATAATGTAGATTCAGATCATAGTCCTTCAGAAGTTCCAACCACCTCCTCTGCCTCAAATTGAGCTCCTTCTGTGTGAAGATATATTTTAGACTCTTATGGTCTGTATACACATCACACGACACTCCATAGAGATAATGCCGCCAAATCTTAAAGCAAAAACCACCGCAGCTAATTCCAGATCATGAGTAGGATAATTCTGCTCATAAGGCTTCAGTTGTCTGGAGGCATAGGCTATCACCTTTCCATTCTGCATCAGAACGCATCCCAATCCTCTTCGAGAGGCATCAGTATAAAGTGTAAAACCCTCAGATCCTGACGGAAGAACAAGGATGGGAGCTGACACTAATCGCTGCTTTAACTCCTGGAAACTTTTCTCGCACTCCTCTGTCCAATCAAACTTTACTCGCTTCTGGGTTAAGCGAGTTAGAGGTAGAGCAATGCTAGAGAAGTCTTCCACAAATTTACGGTAATACCCGGCTAGCCCCAAGAAACTTCTGACTTCCGCCACATTGGAAGGTCTGCACCAGTTAATAATAGCTTCAATCTTTTTGGGTCCACAGAAATGCCATCCGCAGAGATTATATGACCCAAGAAAGCTACTTGGTCCAACCAAAATCACACTTCTGCAACTTGGCATAAAGCTTCTTCTCCCTAAGAATCTGCAGCACATCCTCAAGTGATCCTCATGCTCCCTGTGACTCTTAGAATAGATCAAAATATCATCAATGAAGACCACCACAAACTGATCCAAATATGGCTTAAAGATTCTATTCATCAAGTCCATGAATGCTGCCGGGGCATTAGTCAATCCAAACGGCATCACCAAAACTCATAATGGCCATATCTGGTTCTGAATGCTGTTTTAGGCACATCTCCCTCCTTGACTTTAAGCTGATGGTAACCTGACCTGAGATCAATCTTCGAGAATACTCGGGCTCCTTGGAGTTGATCAAACAAGTCATCAATCCTCGGCAAAGGGTATCTGTTCCGCACTGTTACCTTATTGATTTCCGGTAATCAATGCATAGCCGAAGACTGCCATCCTTCTTCTTAACAAATAGAACTGGAGCACCCCAAGGAGAAGCACTGGGTCTGATAAATCCCCGATCTAGGAGTTCCTGCAATTGATCCTTCAATTCTTTTAGCTCAGCCGGGGCCATGCGGTAAGGGGCCTTGGATATAGGTCCAGTTCCAGGAATAAATCAATGGAGAACTCAACCTCCCGGTCAGGGGGCAAATCAGATCAATTCATTAGGGAAAGACATCAGGGAATTCTCTAGCTATAGGGATATCCTCCAACTTGGTCTCCTCCTTTTGAAGATCCTTAACAACAGCAAGGAATCCTTGACCACCACTCAATAAATACTTTCCAGCCTGTAGCGCTGAAATGAACACAGAGGCTAGATGTGACTGACCCCCAGTAAAACTGAATTCAGACTGATTTGGAATTTTGAAATTGACAATCTTCCTGAAACAGTCTACTGAAGCATGATAGGAGGCTAACCAATCCATGCCAAGGATAACATCAAAGAATTTCAATGGAAGGACAAAAAGATCAGCATATAATCTCATATCCTCAATGATAATCAAGCAGGATTTGCATACTGTGCCAACTTTCATAATATCACCATTTGGAAAGGCAATGAGCAACTCATGGTCTAGAGATTCAGGTGTCAATGATGTGTTCTTGCTAAGATAGGTGTCAGATATAAATGAATGCGTGGCACCCGGGTCAATAAGTGTTTGAGCATACGCAGTGCCAACTTTAATCATTCCTGGATATAAGTAAATTTTGTTTAACATCAAAGATTTAACATTTAATCTAATGTTCTAGTAATTACAATACATTGCACTAGAAAAGGTATTATACTAAGTATGTATTTAAATGGTTTACCTGTCACCACAGAATTAGAAGCGGCAGCATCCTGCTGAGTGAGGTTGAAGACTCTACCCTGGGTCCTCGGTGGCTGCTGCTGCTGCTGAATCAACCCTTGACTAGAAGAGGGCTGCTGAGTCTTCTGAAGGGACAGGTAGCCATTTTGTGATCAGTCCTTCCCGCAGAGGTAGCAGGCACCCACACACCACGGCAAGGCCTTCCTGGGTGAAAACTCCCACAGCGAAGGCAACGTGTCTCTCTATTCCTCTGTCCTGCTGGGGCCTGCTGTGCACCTCTCTTCTTGACCTGGTTTGGGGGTTGGCCAGCAATAGGCCCCTTTTTCTTTCTCTGCTGCTCCCAATCCCTCTGAACTGTATTCATATCTCTCTCAATTACCAAAGCCTTATTCACCACAGCACTATAGGAATGAAGCTCAAATGCATTGACTGCCTGCATCAGTCTGGGTCGCAGCCCCTCAGTAAATCTGGTGATCTTGGCCATTTCATTAGTCACAATACTTGGAGCAAAGCGGGCCAATCTGGTGAACTCAGCTTCATATTGGGCCACAGAAAGATTCCTTTGCTCCAACTTAAGAAATTCTGATTCCATCCTCCTTTGTACACTCCTGGGAAAGTACTTGTCAAAGAATATCTCCTTAAACTCTCCCCAAGACATAACCTGACCACCCCGACGCTGCTCCTCAACTAGCCACCAGTCATAAGCCTCCCCCTGGAGAAGATAAGTAGCAAATCTGATCCGCTCCAACTCCTGGCTACCATGGGCCATAAAAGCCTTCTCCATATCTCGCACCCATCTCTCAGTCAATAGGGTTGCTAGAACCAGAAAAGGAGCAGGGGCAAACTTCTTGAAATCTGCAAAGCTACGGCCAATCCCTGCCCAGGGTTGAGGTGGAGTAGGCTGGGTCAATTGTGTGAAATGAGTAGTAGGTACAGTGGACTGAATTGGTGGAGCAGGAGGGACAAATAGAGACTGTGGCATAGTGGGAGCAGGCTGTGTATGCGGAACAATAGGGGTAGGCTGACTCTGCGGAACAGTGGGAGTAGGCTGAGTATGCGGAGCAGGAGTGGTTGACCGAGAGGGTAAAGCTTGCTGAATCTGTTGTTGCATGTCTCTCATCGACTGAGCCATGCCTGAAAGAACCTGAAGCATCTCAGTTTGGAGTCGCTGATGATCAACCCCGACAGGGTTGACAGGGGCAGCACCTACAGTAGCATCCTGACCTCCTGGTTGACCAACATTTCCAACCTGGGAGCCCTCATCATTTTGTTGCTTCTAGTGCGAGCCATTACTATCTCCTGATAATTTAGTTATTATTAGAATCATGACCAAACTTTTCATATCAGGCTACCAAAACATAAGGTTGGAAATTCATATGAAGTGATAATTGTCTCAATGTCAACCTATTTGTTTGCCTAGGGTGTCATCATGTATGTGATCCTAAGGTCAATAACCTAGCTCTGATACCACTAAAGCTGTCACGCCCCAGACCCAAATATTGGGCTAGGGTGACACCCGCCGCGTGCCGGGCACGCAAGGCGTCATAAAATCTTGACATACGATTCAGTGGAGACAATAATTATGAAAACCAACCATAATACAATTGATAATTATAAGTTTTGGGTATCAAACCCTACATCCAAGTCATGCTAATAAAGTTGGGCTACAACAAGCCCAACACACAAACATAATAGGAATACACCAATGCAATGGTTCTTATTTTATTTATTGAAAGCTCCATCAACTCCATCATCAACCCTGAGGCTCTGAAAAACATGGTGAAGGTTTAATGAGTTTACACTCAATAAGTAAGCCTATTATACAATCATATTATATTTAACATGCTATCAACATATGCATTTGTCAACATAACATAAATTGAACATTTGATAATCATCAGAATATGCAAACTGGCAAACTCACTGTTTATATAATTATAGATTTCCTATGTGACCCACGGCCCTGCAATACCTCAATCAGAGCGCATCCTCCAGATGCGTGGCCATCACTATCCACAGAACACATTGTACGATGTGTGGGCCATACCATAACAGAACACACTCTACGATGTATGTGGCCATAAAAATCATACAGAACACATTGTAAGACATGTGGGCCATACCACACTCGTCAGTGTGGGAGGCCGTAAAAATCATACAGAACATGTCTACAATATGTGGGGCCATATCATAACAGAATACATCTCCAGTGTGTGTGGCCATAAAAATCATACAGAACACATCTACAATGTGTGGGGCCATAGTAAAGGAGAACCGCGCGACACATATAAATCTATTTAACATTTTCATCACATGTGCATCATGCATCTGTATCTCACAATATCTCACAGTGGTTTGCACAGTACAAGGAAATACATATAATCACCTCAATATAAACATGTCGTACAGACAATCACAATTCTGGCATATGCATCAATAAATCATTTCTTACAATATTACCAATCCACAGTTCCATGCTACATAGAGAATTCAGTTAATTTATAAAAATGCATGCAAACTGTATATACTCAATTTATTAATTAAACAATTAAATTGCATAATAGTCTTACTTACCTCCTACGCAAATCCCAATGATGAACCAACTAATCAGATGTCTGGGCACCTACAGGATCAATGGACATAATTAATTCATGATAATCTAATTAATAAAATGACCCTTAAGACCCTACCCAGACTAGTTCACGGGCTCAACTTCGGGCTCGAATATCTCCCTCTATACACACCCAATTGGGAAGTAAAAATACTCCATAAAACTAGAATTCACCCAGATTCTAGCCATAAAATTTTCATGCTAGTCCCGGCCCGTTACGGGGCCCAAAAACTAGCCCCAAAGCTGTACGTTGCACGGCCCAATAGGGCCCAAACGTTGGCAGCCCAGCAGCCCAGCCAATCCTTCGATTCCCGCTCCTCTGTTTCACCCGAAACAGAGGACAGCAACCGGCCGGCGGCCAGGACCGCCGCCGGCCTAATTCCGTCCGGCCCGGCCACCGGAGGTCGGGCCGGAGCCGCGCGCCGGCCTCAAATTCCCTTCTTTCTACTTCAATTCCTCTCCTCTCTTTTCTCTCCGCTGCTCCTGCATGGAATTCGTCGCGCCGGCGACGATTCCGGCCGAATTGGGGCCGGTCCGGCCGCCGTTGGCCGGACCAGAGCCGGCCGCCGCCGCGGCCGGCCTCCCCTCTCACTCCCTCTCCTTAATTTTTCTTGTCATCTCCCTCTCGTCCGCGCGGCACGTCTTTGTGCCGGCAGCACGGCCGGCCACCTTGGCCGGCCGGACCTCCACCGGACGCACGCCCGGCGCCGGTGGAGGCGACAGGCGGAAGCTCGGGCCCGGCGAGGCGACGAGCACGCCGCCGGGCCCGAACCAACCGGCGGAAGCCGAACCGTGCGGCGAGCACGCCACCGCACGAGAGGAGGGCCAATTGGCCCTCCCTCTCCTCTCTCTCCACCACTACTCCGCCGGACGCCTCCCCCGGCGCCGGCGAGTCGCCGGCCAAGTCTCAGGCCCGGCGCGGCGGTGAGCACGCCACCGGGCCTGAACCAAGCGTCGACCGGCTGGAATTCCCGTGCGCTCCCTCTCTATCTCTATCTTTCTCTGTCTCTATCTCTCTCTCTCTCTCTATCTCTCTCTCTCTCAAGGGATTACCCAGGGGATTACCTGATGACAGAAGTGCTCCTGCGCGAAGGAAGGATCCTCATCCTTCCTATTTAATCACAATGCAGCGTTTCAGAACGGGGGTTCCCAGAAGACTAAGCGCTTCGCTTCACCCGGAGCGAAGCGTTAGTCAGGGAAACCCAACAGCCAGAAGCTTGGTTCATCCAAACCAAGTCTGGTTCATCTGAACCAAGTCTGGTTCATCTGAACCGGGCACTACATGCATATTATTCATTCTTGTACATTAATTTCATTATTATGAGATACTTAATATTATTATCATTGCTATTTCCAAATGTTTGATGTTTTCCCCTTTAAGACTTAGAAGATTATATATTTTAGTGTTTTATGAATCCCTTAATTGATTGGTAGATTCTCTTTACTTGTCCTTGCCTGCTATATTTGCCATTAGAGATTATTACAATTTAGCTCCTATAGTTTGAGAGTTTTTACTTTAAATCTTAGAATTAGTGAAATATCAAAAAGAACCTTAAATTTTTGAAGGTATAATACTTAAAACCATCCATTCATTTGGAGACAAATGACATTTAATTAGCTAGCATGTGCTTTACACATGCTAACCACTTTGGTCATAAAAAGATGCCAACATGTATTTGGGACCTAAGAAATCGTATGTTTTTAGGGCTTGTCTACCTATTTCCCATCCTATATCTAGTTGAGAGCTCTATCCCTATCTATCTAGTTTTGGTTGAAAGCTCCATCCTCATCCCATTCAACTTCGTTGTGGAAAGTTGTAAGGTTGTGGAAGATATCACATAGTGCAGCTGTGGAGAAATAGCTCCGTTGAGAACCTTTTCGATACCCTACTACTCCGCTTAGCTTTTTTTTTTTCTTAGTTCATATTTTTTCTCTACTTGTCTTTTGGGGCCTAATTTTTTATTACTTTCTTGGCTTATTTTTTTGCTCTTATTTTTTTTTTTTTTTTCTCACGGACCTATAGTAATTGTAGATTTTTTCTTTAGGAGGCATTTGATAGTAGGTAATCTGTCCAGACTATCGAAAATTTAAAAGGGGCCTATCAGATAACTTTGTTTGGTACGTATTTTGAATGGCAATCTATCTTGTAGTAATAATCTGAATTACCTCTGATGAAATAATCCAGATTACCACAGGAAGAAATAGTTATCCATATTATCAAAGATATGGTAATCTTATAAATTATTTTTTTGATAAGATTGCCCTTTCTTTCCTTGATCGCTCTCTACTCTTATCCTTTTATACCAATCTCGTTAGAACCTCCATGTCAAAGGTTCCGAGCCACACCTTCTTCCACACGGAGTGGTCGTATACAGACACCATGAAACTTCTTTAAATCGATGGCCCCCGCATCCTCATCAACTGGTTCAAATACATTTATAATATAATTTTTTTAAACATTATCATTTATAAATATACTTTTTTTAAAATCAAATATATAATAATATATAAATTTTTAATAAATTTAATTTAGGAATATTTTAAGAATTTAATGTTATATGATTGGTAATCTGTTTGTCATACCAAACATAGTAACAATATTATTGTAGCATTACCTGTGTCTACCAAACATAGCAATCAATATTACTGATAATCTATCAAATGACAATTTATCTTGTAGGTAATCCACATTATCATTCAGAATTACCTGACCATACACCAAACGCAACCTTAATTTGATCTTTCTACGTGTGCTTGTAGCAGATAACTTGTGTCAAGACTTATTGGCTCATATTTTTTCAACTACTTTCTTGGCTCATATTTTTTTCTCTACTCATTTTCTGGGGCCTAATTTTCTGTTGCTTTTTGGCTAACTTTTTTGCCCTTAAATTTTTTTTTTTTCTCACAAACCCATTGTGCGTGTGGATTTTTTTTTTATTGTTTGATCTTTCTACGTATCCCCGTGGCAGACAAGTTATGTCAAGACCTGTTGAACAAAAATCTCGACTGCAACATCTCATTGATATGCATCGTATGAGAGAGAAGTAGATTGTCCATTTTCTAATAGCATCAATAGCATCTTGCTTATAAGTGGGAAGTTGTAATTGGAAAGTCAATGGGAGAGTTTTAAGCTTCTATGCAATGGATGTCTTGTCATGAGCATTAGCTCTATATTTTGTCATGAACATTAGCTTTATATTTTGTAGTAACTAATCCTTTATAATGAAGTATAATTGGGGTAAAAATTTATTTTTTGAATCTATGTTCACTTCAATGTCTAAACATTGAATCAATACAATTCATTAGCTCCTTTTTATGTTCAGTTTAAAGATAGAACATTAAATCAGTGCAGCTCAATAGCTTCTGGTTGTGTTAAGTTCAATGGCTGAACTTTAAATTAATGTAGTTCAATAATTTCTCTATGTTTAGCTCAATAGATGAGCACTGAATCAATGCAATTCAATAGCTTCTTTATGCTCAATTCAAATGGTTGTACATTGAATTAATGAAGGAGTTATATCTGTAAATACATTTCAAACACACATTTCAACAACTAGTAACATGTGGCAACAACTATATCTATATATACTGATGTGACCAGTGATGTGGCCAATAAAGTCACAGGGGTAATTATGGCAAAATCAACACATGACACAAGCATAGCCCCATCAGCTCCGTCTTATCCAAGGCGCGCCAGGATGGCCCCGACCTCCCAGGTCGGCCTCGTCCGCCCCGGCTTCTCTAAGGTGCGCCGTGACGGCCCAAACCTCCTAAGGCCGGCCCCCAGTGGCCCCGTCTTCTCCAAGGCGTGCCGTGGCGGCCTCAACCTTCCCAGGTTGGCCCCGTCTGCCCCGGCTTCTCCAAGGCGCGCCGTGGCGGCCCCGACCTCCCCAGTCGGCCCCGTTTTCTCCAAGGCGCGCCATGGTGGCCCCGACCTCCTGAGGCCGGCCCCCGGCAGCCCCGTCTTCTCCAAGGCGCGCCGTGGCGGCCCCGACCTCCTAAGGCCGGCCCTCGGCGGCCGCCTCTTCTCCAAGGCGCGCCGTGGCAGCTCCGACCTCCTAAGGCCGGCCCCCAGCGGCCCCGTTTTCTCCAAGGCGCGCCGTGGCGGCCCCGACCTCCTAAGGCCGGCCCCCGGCGGCCCCGTCTTCTACAAGGCGCGCCGTGGCGGCCCCGACCTCCTAAGGCCGGCCCCCGGCAGCCCCCTCTTCTCCAAGGCGCGCCGTGGCGGCTCCGACCTCCTAAGGCCGGCCTCGGTGGCCCCGTTTTCTCCAAGGCGCGCCGTGGCAGCCCCGACCTCCTAAGGCCGGCCCCCGGCGGCCCCGTCTTCTTCAAGGCGTGTCGTGGCGGCCCCGACCTTCTCAGGTCAGCCCCGACCGCCCCGGCTTCTCCAAGGCGCACCGTGGCGGCCCCGACCTCCTAAGGCCGGCCCCCGACGGCCCCGTCTTCTCCAAGGCGTGCCGTGGCGGCTCCGACCTCCTAAGGCCGGTCCCCGGCGGCCCCATTTTCTCCAAGGCGCGCCTTGACGGCCTTGACCTCCTAAGGCCGGCCCTCGACGGCCCCATTTTCCTCAGGACGCGCCGTAGCGGCCCCGACCTCCTAAGGCCAGCCCCCGGCGGCCCGTCTTCTCCAAGGTGCGCCGTGGCGGCCCGGACCTTCCCAGGTCAGCCTCGCCCGCCCCAGCTTCTCCAAGGCGCGCCGTGGCAGCCCCAACCTCCTAAGGCCGGCCCCCAGTGGCCCCGGCTTCCCCAAAGTAGGTCGTGGCGGCCCCGACTTCTTTAGGTTGGCCCTGTGCCTGCTAAAACCACCAACCGTCTGACCCGCTCAGACTGGCATCTCCTGACCATGCTGTTGATGGGACCAAACCCAACTACCAGCCGATTCCACCGACTAATGGGACCTGGCTCACCAACCACTGGCTCTCCCTCTCTGATGGGACAGGACCCACCAACTAGCCCAAGCTCACATAACCCCCACGTGTCCCGCAGACATTCTCTCCTCGCGGAATGTCATGCGCCCAAACTCATGCAGATTTCAACGGCCTATAAAAGGATAAGTACACAAGAGATTCAGGTACGCTAATATAAGCACTCCCTCACTTTTCCATCCAAAGAGACCCCACTTCTAAGGGTTCTCTAGACCTAAGGGGGCTCTCTTGAGCCCTCCTTCGGCTGTGACCTCGATCACTGACTTGGGCGTCGGAGGGTCCCCATCGGAGAATCCCTCCAGTCTTGGGACTTCTTACAGGTTGTTCGGCTGCCTGAGGATCTCGCTAGCAGCCAGATCAAGTCTCCCGGTACTCAACGTCTGCGATCATGCATCATCAGATTAGCGCACCGGGAAGGGGGCGGGAAGCAAAGAAGACCTGAACCCTACAATATACCTCTCTTTTCTCTTCCTCTCTCAATAATAGTGGTGACACGAGCTCAGGATGCCTTAGTCAGTCACCCTGGGGGGCATCTCTCCTCGGCTAGGCAGCAGGAGACCAACCTCCCTGCCACCGACCCTCCTGTTACTTCTCCGCAACAAGAGGCGGTTGTCCTAGCCATGGAGCAGCTGGCGGCTCTTACCCAGCAAGTCCAAACTCTCACCGCCATGGTCCGTGGACTTCAGCAGTAGCAGTCCGTGGCCACCCAGCACCAGACCGCTCCCTTTGCCAGTCAGCAGTCGACAAGGAAAGGTTCTCCTTGGCGAGAGGATGGTTGTCGTCAGGTTTCCCCTAGGAAGCCTCATCGCAAGCCTCTTAAGCAGCCACGGTCCCTCGGTTGTGGCCCGAGCAAGTTTCCGTCAGAGCCGCACTACCAGGAGGAACCAAAACGGAAGCCTCACCCTCCATGTCCTTCTCCTTCTTCTTCTTCTTCTTCATCCTCCGAGCTATCTCGGAGGGCCCCGATGATCAGCGCCAGGCAGAGGAGTGCTTGGATGAGTACAATCGGCGACTAGACGAGCTCACCAAGAAGATCAACAATCAACCAGAGGAAGAATATGACACCCATCCTCCTTACACCCATGGAATACTGGAGGAGCCCGTCCCCATCAAATTTTGTTTCTTTCAGATAAATCCGTATGATGGTACGGCGGACCCCCTCGACCACCTCGAGAGTTATAAAGCTATGATGCAAGTCCAAGGTGCTACGGATGCCCTTCTCTACAAAGCTTTCCCCATCACCCTGCGGAAAGCTGCTCGCGCTTGGCACTCGCGCCTGTTCCCTCACAGCATCGACTCTTTTGAGAGCTAGAAAAGGCCTTTCTAGTGCATTTTGATGCATGCCGGCGGATCCCAAGAGTCATGGACAGCCTCTTCTCCATCTGCCAAAAGGAAGGGGAATCGTTGCGGAACTTTGTGGCCCAGTTCAAGACCGTCGCCCTTGAAGTCTACCATCTGGATGATGCGGTGGCAATGTTGGTGCTAAAGTGGGGGCTCCTTCCATCCCGCTTCACCTTCTCTTTGGACAAGAAGCTTCCAAGCTCCTATTCTGACCTCCTTTTTTGGGCTCAGAAGTACATTCGTGCGGATAAGGCCAATTTCACCCGCCGAGAATCCTCAAGGGGCTCCAGCCGCAAGCCTGCTCGTCCAGAGCCAAGTGGACCTTCTCGCCCCCGGTGGCCCGAACTGCCCTGACGGTCGGACCGCAAGCGTTGAAGCCTCGCCCCTCGGGAGGGTGAGCTCACACCTCTTCTGGCTCCTCGCTCTCATATCCTTATGGAGATTGAAGGCGAGCCTTACCTCTAGCGGCCTCCTCCCATGAAGAAGGGCACCTCCTGCGACAAGAGCCGCTACTGCCGCTTCCACCAGGATTATGGCCACGACACCGACAGTTGCTACAACTTGAAGCGAGCCATCGAGGAGCTCATCCGACGGGGCTACCTCAGGAAGTATATCCAGAAGGCACCACAACCACTGCCAGCACTCATGGGACCTCCGCTCGCTCAGGCCACTATTGACAATGCCCCCGTGGAGCGGACGGTCAGAATGGTGTCTTGGGAGTGGCTTCCTCACCCAAGCGGCCAAGGGGGGAGAGGGCGCTGGGCGACGTGATTCTTGGGGGGGATCAGAAAATATGGAAAATGTAAATAATGAAGGTGTTGTCATCTCTATGATGATCGCCAAACATCCTGTAAAAAGGATACTAGTTGATAGTGGTAGCTCAGCTGACATCCTTACATATGACGCATTTGTTAGGATGGGATTATCTCTTGACTCTCTTCGGCCCGTAGCGACCCCTTTGGTCGGATTCACAGGAGATTCAGTAAGGGTTGAGGGCGAAGTATCCTTTCCTGTGATGGCCGAAACGCCACCATACCAAAGCACAGTTATCATGAAGTTCTTGATCGTGCGAGTACCCTTGGCATATAACGCCATCCTTGGACGCCCAGGCTTAAACTTATTTGATGCAGTCATCTCCACCCGATGTTTGCTGGTGCAGTTTCCTACTAGTGAAAGGTGTTGGAGAAATGAGAGGCGAGGTCAGCTCGGTCCTGCCTTGTTACCACGCAGCATCAAGCCCTCTGAAATCCGAGCCGGTCACAGAAGCGCTTGACCCTAGGGAGTCCAGCATAGGGGGAGAACCGACCGAGCAGCTCTTAACTTTTCCTCTTGGCGATGACCCGACGAGGACCGTGTGCATCGGTGGACTCCTTCCCCCAGAAGATCGTGATCACCTTTTGACTTTTTGTGGGCCAATTCGGACATATTCACTTGGTCAGCATCCGACATGCCCAGTATTCCTCCTGAGGTGATCACCCACAAGCTTAACATTGATCCAAAGTACCGTCCAGTCTGCTAGAGGAAGAGAAGCTTCGCTCCGAGCGGCAAAATGCTATCGATGAAAAGGTCAACAAGCTACTCGCCACCGGCCATATCAGAGAGATGCATTATCCCAATTGGCTGGCCAATGTCGTCATGGTGCGAAAGGCGAGCGGAAGCTGGCAAATCTGCATCGACTTTACTGACCTGAATAAGGCATGCCCGAAAGACAGTTTTCCTTTGCCCTGGATCGACCAGCTGGTAGACTCCACCTTAGGCCATGAACTTCTCAACTTCATGGACGCCTTCTCCGGATATAATCAGATAAAGATGGACATGAGTGACGAGGAGCACACATCCTTCGTGACAGAAAAAGGCATCTATTGTTATAAAGTGATGCCCTTCGGCCTCAAAAATGCGGGAGCAACATATCAAAGGTTGATGAACAAGGTCTTCCAGGATCAGCTGGGCCGGAACATGAAAGTCTATGTGGACGACATGCTGACAAAAAGTACCCAGCCTCTGACCACGTCCTCGACTTAAAGAAAACCTTCAACAACCTCTGCCGTTTCCAAGTCAAGCTGAATCCCAAGAAATGTGCCTTTGGTGTCATGGCAGGCAAGTTCCTGGGCTTCATGGTGACTCAGCAAGGGATTGAGGCGAACCCGAAGAAGATCAGCGCTATCCTCGATATGAAGCCGCCGTCTAACAAGAAGGAAGTGCAGCGGCTCACCAGGAGGGTGGCAGCTATAAGTTGTTTCCTTTCCAGGTCGGCCAAGCGATGTTTACCCTTCTTCAGAGCCTTGCGGAAGGTGAACAGCTTCGAGTGGACGGATGATTTCCTAAAGGCCTTCAACGGCTTAAAGGCGTTCTTGTCCTCCCCACCGCTCCTATCGAAGCCAAGAGATGGGGAGAGTCTCTTCCTTTACCTTGCCGCCTCTCCAAAAGCCGTTAGTTCAGTTTTAGTACATCTTGACGTCGACGGAACCCAAAGACCTATTTACTACGTGAGTAAAATACTCCATGACGTAGAAGTCAAATACTCTAGAACTGAAAAGATCATCTTTGCCTTGATTGTCTCCGCTCGGCACCTCCGACTGTACTTTCAAGCTCACCCGATCATGGTTCTTACAGACCAACCTCTCTGAGCCATTCTGGCTTGACCTGACACCTCAGGCCGGTTAGCCAATTGGGCCATCAAGCTGGGAGAGTTCGATCTCTCTTTTCAAGCTTGACCTGCCTTAAAGTCCCAGGTCCTGGCCGACTTTCTGGTCGAATGCACTTGGACTGAGGAACCGACCGAGAAGACTCCCATGGAGCAACCCGTCGCCGAGCCAGAGGACGATGGGAAATCTTGGATCCTCCATGTGGATGGAGCCTTGAATTCTCATGGAAGTGGTGTCGGCCTCATTCTTGCGGGACCAGGCAGAGAATTAGTAGAGTGTGCCCTCCGATTCTTATTTGAAGCTATCAACAATCAGGCCGAGTACAAAGCCCTACTAGCAGGGCTAAGGCTTGCTCGAGAATTTGGAATAAGGTGCCTCAGATCTTTTACTGATTTGCAACTCGTCTCCAGGCAAATCAACGGAGAGTATGAGACGCGGGATCCCGCCATGGCCCGATGCCTGGACAAGGTCTGATCCCTAGTTTCTCCACTCTCTTACTTCAGTATCAGCTATATTCCCCGGAGCGAAAATGCTAAGGCCGACACCCTTTCCCGCCTAGCTACCTCCACCGATAGCATCGCAAGGGATGCCTTTGTCGAGCACCTAGAAAGACCCAGCATAGAAGACAACGAGGAAATCCTCCCGCTCACCCAAGAGCCGACATGGATGGATGCCTATGTCCGCTATCTCACAGACGGCACCCTCCCCAATGATCGCAATGAAGCTAGACTACTTAAGTGAAGAGCCTCCAAATTCACCCTTCTGGACGGATGCCTGTACCGGAGGTCGTTCTCCTACCCCCTGCTCAAGTGTGTGGGACCTGCCGATGCTAATTACATTCTCAGAGAGATCCATGAAGGCATCTGTGGGAACCACCTGGAGGGCAGATCCTTAGCCCAAAAAGACCTTCGGCAAGGGTACTTCTGGCTCACCATGAGGGATGATGCAGCCAAGTTAGTTCAGAAGTGTGACGGCTGCCAGCGCCATGCGCACGTCCAGCACCAACCCTCTGTTCCTCTGAATCCGCTCTCGGCCCCATGGCCCTTTGCCCAATGGGGAATGGATATCCTTGGGCCATTCCCCCTGGCCTCGGGGCAGCGAAGGTTTCTGATTGTCGCCATCGACTACTTCACCAAATGGGTCGAGGTCAAGGCGTTAGCAAAGATCACTGAGAACAAGGTTAAAGCCTTCTTCTGGAAGTCGGCCATATGTCACTTCAGCCTACCTCACACCCTCATCGCTGATAACGGCCGTCAGTTTGACAATGCCACATTCAAAGCCTTCTGTGACAAGCTGGGCATCCACCACCGATTCACCTCTGTCGGCCACCCGCAAGCCAATGGGAAAGCTGAGGTCATGAACCGCACCATCCTCAGGGGGCTCCAAACTCGGCTGGACGAATGCAATGGCCGCTAGTAGAAGAACTTCCTAGTGTGTTATGGGCCTACCATACAACCCCAAGGGCCCCGACAGGCGAGACCCCATTTAGTCTAACTTTTGGGTCCGAGGCAGTCATCCCTGTGGAGATCAGACTGCCAAGCCTAAGGGTGGAGTCCTACAACCAGGAAGACAACTCTACCTAGCTGAGAGCGAATCTCGACTTCATTGACGAAGCGCATGACCGGGCGCGACTGCGCATGGCCGCTTTTCATCAGCGAACAGCTAGGTATTATAACGCCCAAGTCCGTCCCAGGGTGTTTCATCATGGAGATCTGGTTTTAAGGAAGACTGAAGTGTCCAAGCCAATGGAGGGGGGCAAACTTTCTGCCAATTGGGAAGGTCCTTACCGTGTCACCGAGGCACTTGTCAAGGAGCATACCGAGTTGAAGAGCTCAACGACCGACCCATCCCATGTACCCGGAATGAGGATAAACTTCGTTGATATTATCAATGATGTACCTCTCCAGGATGTAAAAAATAATGGATCTTCTTCAACACCAAAGTCATCTCTTCCTTGCACCCAAAGACCAGATCTCAGAAAAGGACCTCGCCGGCATTGCGGCCCATGGGATACCACTCGGCATCGGCATGGTGGTGCCTCTGAGTCGTTCAAATCCCTAAGGCTTCGTAACCGGTTGAGTCACCCCTCGCAGTGATTCTTAAACCCCCGAGGCAGTTCAAAAGGACCTTGTCGGCATCGTAGCCCAAGGGATACCACTCGGCCCTGGCACGGCGGTGCCCCAGAGTCGTTCAAATCCCTAAGGCTCCGTAACCGGTCGAGTCACCCCTCGCAGTGGTTCTTAAACCCCCAAGGTGGTTCAAAAGGACCTCGCCGGCATTGCGGCCCATGGAATACCACTCGGCCTCAGCACGGCGGTGCCCCCGAGTCATTCAAATCCCTAAGGCTCCGTAACCGATCGAATCGCCTCTCGCAACGGTTCTTAAACCCCCAAGATGGTTCAAAAGGACCTCGCCGGCATCGCGGCCCATGGGATACCACTCGGCCCCGGCACGACGGTGCCCCCGAGTTATTCAAATCCCTAAGGCTCCGTAACCGATCGAGTCATCCCTCGCATCGGTTCTTAAACCTCCGAGGCGGTTCAAAAGGACCTCGTCGACATCGCGGCCCATGGGATACCACTTGGCCCCGGCATGGTGGTTCCCCTGAGTCATTCAAATCCCTAAGGCTCCGTAACCGATCGAGTCCCTCCTCGTAGTGGTTCTTAAACCCCCAAGGCAGTTCAAAAGGACCTCGCCGATATCGCGGCCTATGGGATACCACTCGATCCTGGCACGGCGGTGCCTCCGAGTCATTCAAATCCCTAAGGCTCCGTAACCGGTCGAGTCGTCCCTCGTAGCGGTTCTTAAACCCCCAAGGTGATTCAAAAGGACCTCGTCGGCATCGTGGCCCATGGGATACCATTCGGCCCCGGCATGGCGGTGCTCCCGAGTCGTTCAAATCCCTAAGGCTCCGTAACCGGTTGAGTCGCCCCTCGTAGCGGTTCTTAAACCCATGAGGCGGTTCAAAAGGACCTCGCCGGTATCGCAGCCCATGGGATACCACTCGGCCACAGCACGGCGGTGCTCCCGAGTAGTTCAAATCCCTAAGGCTCCATAACCGGTCGAGTCGCCCCTCGCAGCGGTTCTTAAACCCCCGAGGCGGTGTAGGGAGAAATAGTCTCCGAGGCATGCATATTTTTAAAAATTGATAACTATTATCATTGCGGAAATTAAAAGATTATATGTTAATCTATCTAATATGCATCAAGATCATATCTTTTCCTATATATTCAGGGTCGTTTGATCTAAAATATGCATATAAAAACATCAAGATCATATCTTGATCTTCAAGATGACTAGTCACACTATTATCTTGAAGCCTGCCTTAAGATCTAGGGATCAAATCACTTACATTAAGAACAGTAAGTAAATCCTTATTGCTCTGCAGCCGTTCAATCGTTCGGCCTCTAGTATCGTCCACACGAAGCCCCGAATGATCAGATTTTCGGAAGTACTAGCTCGCGGAAAAATAGCTTTGCTAATCTTGAATCCTCTCACTTGAATCTTCCTCCAAGATCCACCAGGCTTCCGCTAACAAAAGAATCACCAGGATTTTCTATTCTAACATTTTAGAATTGCAATCCATGACAATTTAGAATTACAATCCATGATAAATCATGTATTGTTGTTCTATTTTTGTTCTATGTTCTCTGGTGAGGGAATGCCCTCTATTTATAGTCTTGATTTAGTCTTGACATTTAATTCTGACATTTAAGAATCTATCGTTTGGCAAGAGTGAAGAGACGCCGAAGGCGCGGCGCTTGGTTTAATTTCGACGTTCGGAGAAAACCAAGGAGTCGCGGCGTTTGGTTTAGTTCCATCGTTTGGAGAAAACCAAAGAGACGAGGGATAAATCTGACGTTCGGTAAATAAATGTCATGCATTAAATTCTATCTCATGAGATGAGATTTTAGCCATCTCATCATATGAGATCCATATTAGAGAGGTTTGGGTTCTGATTTGAATTTATTTGACTTGACCCACATAGATCATGGTCAAGCCCAAATCAAATTTGGCTAGTCCTGAATCTATTTAAATTCAAATCAAGTCTAATTTCAAATCAATATTTGAAATTGACTTATCCTTCTAATAGACTTAAACCAAATTGAATCTTATTCAATTGTACTTAACCCAATTGAGATAATTCAATCAATCAAATTGATTAATTAAATCATATACGATTCTCAATCATTGATCAGCAAATAGATCATCCTAGGAAACTTCTATGCGTGTGACTCTCTAGGTTCGAACCTAAGCCGGTAGCATAGAAACAACTTTCTATACTAATCGATGTGCCCATCTAGCAATGGAACCTGATGTCTGGATAGGTCGAAGAGTTGCCGAGCAAACTCCAAGAACCCTAAGAAATAGTTATCGTATAATTCATCCTCTTGACTACAAATGCTAAGGATGGCTTAAGAGCCTATCAACTCTAAATAGCAAATCCATAAAGTGATTTCAACTTTAGTGATCATGTGACTTTCACATGAAGTGCCTTGGCCAAGGTCTTGCTAAATTGAAACACAAGCATTTCTCCTTTTAATGGGATAGGTCAAATTCCATCTTGATCCACAACTGACTACCACAAGTACTTGACTGCACCCAGTAACCTTTCGTAGCTGGATTAGAAATCCAGGTGGTCCGGCACCTAAGTACAATGAGTTGCTTGTAAGCCACTGGTTATGATCTTCAGGTCTGAAGGATACTTATACCTATATATTTTCGGATTAACTCTTGACAGCAGAGTATCCAAAAATGAGTTACGTTCGGTGAAATGTACTCCTACACTTTCACCTGTATGTCATACCAGTGTCTCTACACTCCTTGGTTAAGAGGATAACCAATAAATATGATATACAATGTCCTATAATTGATAGTACTATGGCCCTATCATAGTATATCATTTGGTCATGAACTCTTTTAAGGACCTTCTAAGATAAATCCTCCTTTATCGTGAGGAAGATCCTAAGGGCTTCATCACTTTCAGGAGTATTAAGAAGATGTTCTTGTAATGAATAAAATATCAAATAACTTTTATTAATATATCTATTTATATATAATTTACATCAGCACAATCATCAAATGATTGGCTTTAGGATACAATTCCCAACAAACTACCACTTAGCCTAAAGCCACTCATTACAGTATCTAATACCCATCTTCAACTTATAGTTGTCAAACTCATTGATGCTGAGTGCTTTAGTAAATGGGTCACCTAGGTTTTCCTTTCCATCAATCTTCTGAAGATTTATGTCACATCGGTCTACTATCTCTCGAATAAGATGAAACCGGCGTAGTATGTGCTTGGTGCGCTGATGTGCTTGTGGTTCCTTTGCTTGAGTTATGGCACCAATGCTGTCACTGTGTAACAGGACTGGTTCATCTATGGAAGGTGTCACTCCAAGCTCAGAGATGAACTTTCGCAGCCACACAGCTTCTTTCGCAGCATCTGATGCAGCGATGTACTCTGCCTCGCACTCCAAATCTGCCACTTTATATTGCTTGGAACTTTTCCAAAAAATAGCTCCACCATTTAGGATAAACACAAAACTCGATACACTTTTGCTATTATCATGATCTGATTGAAAACTGGAATCAGTATATCCAACAAGTTTCAAATCAGACTCTCCATAGACTAACCACTGGTCCTTAGTATTTCTCAAATACTTAAGGATTGTCTTAACAACTTGCCAGTGTTTTTCTCCTGGATCAGATTGGTATCTACTCACTACTCCTAGTGAGTATGCCACATCTGGTCTTGTACATGTCATGGTGTACATAATCGATCCTACTACCGAAGCATATGGAATTCGACTCATACGTTCTCTTTCATTAGGAGTTGTCAGACAATCCTTCTTAGAAAGATGAATTCCATGGCCTATCGGAAGATAGCCTTTCTTAGAATTCTCCATGCTAAACCTCTTTAGCACTGTGTCAATATACGTAGATTGGGATAAACCTAGCATCCTCTTAGATCTATCTCTATAGATCTTCATCCCTAGGATGTATGATGCTTCTCCCAGATCTTTCATGGAGAATTGTGATGATAACCATGTCTTTATTCCTTGTAATGCAGGGATATCATTCCCGATTAAGAGAATATCATCCACATATAATATAAAAAATATAATAACAGAATCGTTAGTCCATTTATAAATGCAAGGTTCTTCTTTATTCTTAATAAAGCCATAAGATTTGATCACTTTATCAAATCGTATGTTCCAACTCCTTGATGCTTGCTTAAGTCCATAAATAGACTTCTGTAGCCTGCACACTTTAGACTCGTCTTCAGATATAAAACCTTCAGGTTGTATCATATACACCTATTCTTCTAAATCACCATTTAGAAAAGCGTTTTAATATCAATCTGCCAAATCTCATAATCGAAGTGTGCTGCTATAGCTAGCATAATCCGAATGGATTTCAGCATTGCCACAGGAGAAAATGTTTCATCATAGTCAATACCATAACGTTGACGATACCCCTTGGCAACCAGACGTGCTTTATAGGTCTCTACCTTTCCATCTGTATCTTTTTCCTTTTGAAAACCCATTTACACCCTATGGGTTTTATCCCTTCGGGTGGGTCAACTAATGTCCATACATTATTGTCCTTCATGGAATCAAGTTTGGATTTCATGGCATCAAGCCATTTATTAGAGTCAGTCCTTTGCATAGCATCCATATAGGTGATCGGATCCTCGTTGTTCTCATCGAGTTCAACAGGATCATCATTCTGGACCAAGAAACCCAAGTATCTGTCCAATTGATGTGGTACTCTACCAGATCGCCTTAATGGTACATCTAAAATGGTTTTGAGTTTGATCTAATCAACTCAGATTCTAGGGGTTCACTGGTTTGTGTTGTTCCTTCTACTTGATGAACTTCCTCAAGTTCAACATTAGAGCTATTTGTTCCTGACTAAGGAACTCCTTTTCAAGAAAAACTGCTCTATTACTAATGAATAACTTTTGTTCTTTAGTATTGTAGAGGTAATATCCTTTTGTTTCTTTCGGATAGCCGATGAAAAAATATTTGTCAGATTTGGGTTCAAGTTTGTCTGATTTTGCACGTTTCACATAAGCTGGATACCCCCAGACTCTCAGATAGGTAATAACCAGTTTATGTCCATACCACATCTCATGTGGAGTTTTAAAAAGACTTACTTGGAACCTTATTAAGAATATGACAAGCTGATTCTAATGCGTATCCCCAAAATGATATTGGCAAGCTTGCAAAACCCATCATGGACCGAACCATCTAACAGAGTTGATTCCTTCTTTCTGAAACACCGTTATGTTGCGGTGTTCCAGGAGGAGTCCATTGGGAGAGAATCCCATTCTCCTTTAAATATGTCACAAATTCATTGGAAAGGTATTCGCCTCCTCGATCTGATCGAAGGGTCTTAATACATTTTTCTATTTATTTTTCTACTTCTTTATGATATAGTTTGAACATTTCAAACGATTCAGATTTATGTCACATAAGATAGACATAACCGAACCTAGAAAGGTCGTCTGTAAAAGTAATGAAGTAGTAGTATCCACCTTTGGCACAAGTGCTCATTGGTCCACATACATCAGTATGTACTAGACCCAATAGCTCTTTGGCTCTTTTACCTTTTCCAGTAAAAGATGACTTGGTCATTTTACCAAGAAGACATGATTCACAGGTAGTTAATGATTCACAATCATCAACTCGAAGGATGCCCTCCTAAGTTAACCTGTTTAATCTGTTCTTATTGATATGACCTAGCCGATGGTGCCAAAGATAAATATCTGTGACATCAGTTGTTCTAGGGCGCTTACTTGATTGGTACACTACATTCATAGGCTGTGATAATATATAAATTCCATTAGATAAATGCCCAGTCATTACAGTGACTTCATTCATAATGATATTCAAAGTAACATCCTTTATTGAAATTTCATAGTTATTTTTGGCCAGAAGGCCTACAGAAATTACGTTCAATAAGAACGTTGGGCAAAAATGACAATCATTTAGTATAATGATATTTCTACTGAAAACTATTTCAAGAACTCCTAATGCCAGTACTGAAACTAATCTTTCATCGCCGATATTTAGGAATCTTTCATTGTCCTCAAATCTTCTGTTGACCTATAGTCCCTGCAATGAATTCCAAATGTTAAAAGGACTCCCGGTATCCAATACCCAGGTCTGATTATCATATATAGAAAAATTACAAGGTGTTATCATATAAATACCTTGTTGAGCAACATCTTGCTCCTTTTTCTTCTTTGGCCTGTTTGGATCAAGTGTGGCAATGTAAAGAAGACAGATCCTCTTCCAGTGCCCTTGCATCTTGCAGTGAAAGCATTCAGCTTGACTTTTATCAACTTTCTTCTTCTGCATCTGACCCCTTATAGATGTCCTAGCATGTTGCACCCTTTTATTATTCTTTTTCTTCTTCCCTTTCCCAAAGGGTTTACGCCCTACCTTAAATCCTTCAACCACATTAACCAAACCCTTAGAGAGCTGGTTATCCTTCTCAAAGTTCTGTAACAATCCTAACAAACCATGGTAGTTGACTGCAGGCTTTGTCATTCGAAAATGAGTAAGGAAAGGTCGGAACGATGGAGGCAAGGAATTTAGGATCGCATCTTTTCCCAACTGCTCATGTAAGGGAAAGCCGGGCTTGCTTAGGAGTTCTATCTTCTCGATCATGTACAATACATGATCAGTGACAGAGATCCATCTCTCATTCGAGCATTGAAAATAGCACAACTAGTCTTGTGCCTTTCAACATCGTTGGGTGTGCCAAAAGATTCATTCAACGCTTGAATGATTTCTTCTGGCTGAGCATTCTCGAACCGGCGACCGAATTCATCGTTCATTGCTGCTAACATGATACAACGCATGCTAGTTCTATCATTGAGCCACTTCTGATAAGTGTCTCTCTCAGAACTTTGGGTATTTGCATCAGGTATCTTTGGTGCAGGATTATTCAAAATATATAGAATCCTCTCATGCTCAAGGACGATCTTAAGTTTTCTAAACCAGCTATTGAAATTGGAACCATTCAATTTGTCACTATCCAATAGGGACCTTAATGATAAATTAGTGGCCATGTTCTGCATAAGGAAAAACTAAAGTTTATTAGTATATAAATTGATTCAGTCTAAAGACTTGGACTTTAGTCTAAAGATTCTCCACTATTTTGTTCAAATTGGCAGCCTCTACACCCCAATTCGAAGAATTATTCTTAATTCTTTAGCGGGCACTAAGATCTACATAAACTACATACAGGCCCAAGTGAAGCTTGGCTAACCCATATGCATCTAAGAGTAGGTTCAAAACTAATTGTTTTCCCAAACAATTCTTAGTGTTCAGTTTTGCCCCATGTACCTCTTCAGCAGGCATGAAGTGCCTCAACTGAAAGTTCTGGTTAGGTCCAACCATTAAATGATATAATCAGTGTAACCTATCAATACACAACCAAGCCCAAGTGAAGCTCGGCTCACCTAACTGTTTATTTAATAGTTACGCTGACTTATCATATAATGAATGATAATTCCGATGGTTGACAAGCACCAGGCATGGAGTGCCTCCAGTGATTATCAAGACATCGGACTCATTATCACCCACCTTAATGGGAGGCTATGATCTAGTTATCATATAACTATTTCATTTTAAGGACCTAATAATTTTAGAGGATTTTAATAATATGAAGATAAATTGACTAATCAAGTTCTCCCACTGAATCTATAAAATCGGTAGAATGAAACAAGATTAAGTCAGGTTAAGTGGCACCTAAATCAGTCATACTGATATCCTTATAAGCATGGGTCAACCCGAATTAGGTAAATGATCTGAATCATAAATGGTTCACCACAATGACCAGGTGAGAGAGATCGATGGGAGGGATATGCCATTAACTCATTAAAGACGCATCAATACGAGTAGCTCCCAATTAAAAACCATTCGATCGTTGATCCTAGAGCAGCTTGCCATCCCACCTTGACATCATATGGTTAACCAATTCTAATTTGACCATCTAATAGATTTATGCTCAACCACGGAGCCTAATCTACTTCCATTTGGTTTAATCAAAGAGAAGGACTTGATCAACTGCAACTATTATTTGATTTAGAGCATTCTTAACCTAATCTAATTAGATTTGAACAAATACTCTTTTAGTCCAGTTGATTTAAACCTTAGAGTCTAACCCTTTATGGACCCGATTTAGCTAACCCAAATGATTAAATATATTTCATGTTAGCATATCATATATTTCAATCAAGCATAATGTTACTACTCATAATTCCTATATTTAGATCATATCTAAAAAAAATTATGAACTAATATTTGACATTCAAATAAAACTCTCATAAATATTTGTATGTTTTATAACATAGACATCATGCCATCATATATCATATCTATGTTTTTATACTAAACATGCAAATATTATGGTTTTATACAACATCAATATGTATCAAATATAAAATATCTTTTGAGAGTGTGTGTAATCTATGTTTTGATGCCAAAGCACAATTTAAATTTTCTTTAAACAAAGCATCAACGATAAAACAATCGCACGGCAATATGTCACAGAGTACCTCATTGAATAGGTAATTCGGATTTTCAATCCACTTGTGACCATATGGCCTTGTGATAAGTTTTAGCCATAATTACATAATTAATGAGAATATTAATTTACATGCAATAAATTAGATCATTAATGAAACTATGGCTCTGATACCATTTGTAGAGAGAAATAGTCTCCGAGACATGCATATTTTTAAAAATTGATAACTATTATCATTGCGAAAATTAAAAGATTACATGTTAATCTATCTAATATGCATCAAGATCATATCTTTGCATATATATTCAGGGTCGTTTGATCTAAAATATGCATATAAAACATCAAGATCATATCTTGATCTTCAAGATGACTAGTCACACTATTATCTTGAAGCCTGCCTTAAGATCTATGGATTAAATCACTTACCTTAAGAACAGTAGGTAAATCCTTATTGCTCTACAGCCGTTCAATCGTCCGGCCTCTAGTATCATCCACGCGAAGCTCTGAATGATCAGATTTCTGGGAGTGCTAGCTCGCGAAAAAATAGCTTTGCGGATCTTGAATCTTCTCACTTGAATCTTCCTCCAAGATCCACCAGGCTTCCGCTAACACCAGAATCACCAGGATTTTCTATTCTAACATTTTAGAATTACAATCCACGACAATTTAGAATTACAATCCATGACAAATCGTGTATTGTTGTTCTATTTTTGTTCTGTGTTCTTTGGTAAGGGAATGCCCTCTATTTATAGTCTTGATTTAGTCTTGACATTTAATTCTGATATTTAAGAATCCGTCATTTGGCAAGAGCGAAGAGACTCCAAAGGCACGGCGCTTGGTTTAATTCCGACGTTCTGAGAAAACCAAGGAGTCGCAGTGTTTTGTTTAGTTCTGTCATTCGGAGAAAACCAAAGAGACGAGAGATAAATCCGACGTTCGGTAAATAAATATCATGCATTAAATTCTATCTCATGAGATGAGATTTTAGCCATCTCATCATATGAGATCCATATTCGAGAGGTTTGGGTTCTGATTTGAATTTATTTGACTTAACCCACATAGATCATGGTCCAAGCCCAAATCAAATTTGGCTAGTCCTGAATCTATTTAAATTCAAATCAAGTCTAATTTCAAATCAATATTTGAAATTGACTTGTCCTTCTAATAGACTTAAACCAAATTGAATCTTATTCAATTGTACTTAACTCAATTGAGATAATTCAATCAATCAAATTGATTAATTAAATCATATACGATTTTCAATCGTTGATCAGCAATAGATCATCCTAGGAAACTTCTATGCATGTGACTCTCTAGGTTCGAACCTAAGCCGATAGCATAGAAACAACTTTCTATACTAATCGATGTGCCCATCTAGCAATGGAACCCGACGTCCGGATAGGTTGAAGAGTTGCCGAGCAAACTCCAAGAACCCTAAGAAATAGTTACCGTATAATTCATCCTCTTGACCACAAATGCTAAGGATGGCTTAAGAGCCTGTCAACTCTAAATAGCAAATCCATAAAGTGATTTCAACTTTAGTGATCATGTGACTTTCACATGAAGTGCCTTGGCCAAGGTCTTGCTAAATTGAAACACAAGCATTTCTCCTTTTAATGGGATAGGTCAAATTCCATCTTGATCCACAACTGACTACCACAAGTACTTGACTGCACCCAGTAACCTTTCGTAGCTAGATTAGAAATCAAGGTGGTCCGGCACCTAAGTACAATGAGTTGCTTGTAAGCCACTGGTTGTGATCTTCAGGTCTGAAGGATACTATACCTATATCTTCTCGGATTAACTCTTGACAACAGAGTATCCAGAAATGAGTCATGTTCGGTGAAATGTACTCCTACACTTTCACCTGTATGTCATACCAGTGTCTCTACACTCCTTGGTTAAGAGGATAACCAACAAATATGATATACAACGTCCTATAATTGATAGTACTATGGCCCTGTCATAGTATATCATTTGGTCGCGAACTCTTTTAAGGACCTTCTAAGATAAATCCTTCTTTATCATGAGGAAGATCCTAAGAGCTTCATCACTTTCAGGAGTATTAAGAAGATGTTCTTGTAATAAATAAACTGCCAAATAACTTTTATTAATATATCAATTTATATATAATTTACATCAGCACAATCATTAAATGATTGGCTTTAGGATACAATTCCCAACAGGTGGTTCAAAAGGATCTCGTCGACATCGCAGCCCATGGGATACCACTCGGCTCCGGCACGGCGGTGCCTTCGAGTCGATCTAATCCCTAAGGCTCCATAACTGGTCGAGTCACCCCTCGCAGCAGTCTTTAAACCCCCGAGGCGGTTCAAATGAACCTCGCTGGCATCGCGACCCATGGGATACCACTCGGCCCCAGCACGGCGGTGCCCCCAAGTCATTCAATTCCCTAAGGCTCCGTAACCGGTCGAGTCGCCCCTCGCAGCGGTTCTTAAACCCTCGAGGCAATTCGAAAGGAACCCAACAACTTTCAACCCTTAGACCGTCCTCCGAGGCTTGGGAGGCTTCTGGCAGCCATGATTCTATCTCAGCAATCTCTAAAAGAGCTAGGTGTTCACCCCGGCACCAGCCTCGGGCTTGCGCTCTGATCTCACCATAGTCAAAACAGTCCAAAGACGGAATCTGTCGACATCTTGACTAGAAAGGTGTCGTCCAGCTTCATGCCACCCCCAGTGGACTTGGTCCGTCGGTGCCACCTTCGAAAGTAATCACCAAGGTACCCCCATGGGTTCAACGGCTCTGCGCCCATTCAAGCGGATTCCTAAGTTTGCAAGTTTACCGTGCGTTCGGTCGCCGCAGAGACAGACAACAAAAAGAAAGCTTAAAAATCCTAAACGACGGCGGCCGGCGTTAAGTTACCTCAACTACCTACAAGTCTATTCAGCGGTGCGAACTCCTGTGAACCTATTTGGATGCCACCAGATACGAATACCAGGATATGCCGCGGCACTTTCAACACAAATGACGCCTTACAATGGGGGAACAAAACATTCAGAAAATGGTTCTCTTTCCATTAGTCGCTTTAATGGTTACAAAATTTGACCTATGGTCGGGTACAAGGGAAGAAGAAAAGTACAAAATTTCCTAAGGCCCATTTGGCCCCAGCTCCTCTCCGGCCTCTTCCTTCTCCGCCGCCTCCTCGTCACCAGGACCCCCGGTTGAATCTTTTCGAGGTTGGAGCTGCTGATATTGAAGATCGTGGATACTTTCTCCTTGCAGAATTCGAAACCTTTTGTATAAGCATCAAAGCTGGCCTCCAAAACTTCCTACTCGAACTCCGCCGAAGCCTTAAAGTCGACAACGGCCTTTGCCCCGGCCTCCTGGATACGAGCCTCTACCTTGGCCCAGGCCTCCCGAATCTGCGCCTCCGCCCTGGCCTCGGCCTCTTGGACTCACACTTCGGCCTCAGCCTCAGCCTCCTTGGTGTGTGCCTCGGCCTCCCGAGCCTTATCCTCCGCTTCCTCGGCACGGGCCATGGCCTCGTTGGCATGAGCCTCCGCCCCGGCCCGCTGGTGGCCAGCATCAACCGCTGCTGCCTCCTCCGTGGCAGCTCTCCCCATCGCTGCCCGAGCCTCGTTTGCCGCCGTGTCGGCCCGGTCTTCTGCAAGCTGGAGCTGGCGGCGAAGCTCCTCCACCTCGGCCCTGGCCGAGTCTAGCCTGGATGAGACGAGGGAAAGCTGGGAAACCGACGTGGAGGCACGAACGCCCTCAGCTTTTGGCTCAGCGTTCGGCCTCCTTCACCCGGCTGCTTAGGTCCTACTCTTGGACCTTGGCCTCCTCCTGCTGCTGAGCCAACTTCTCGAACAGCGCACGGGCCTACTCCTTGTATTTGTTGGCCCGCCTAATGGTCAGCACGAGTGCCTCCCCTGTATGAGTCGCTACTACGCGAAGGGCAAAGGCCCCGTTGGCCAACTACACCAAGAAGGCCCATCAGCCACATATTGACCAAAGTAGGTCAAAAGGAGGTTACGTTCGAAAGGTTACCTCGAGCATGTTGACCATAACCATGTCGAGGATGGCAGCATGAGATTGCCTCCCTATCTCCTCGTTAGTCACCAAGGTTCTCGCTCTGGATAGGAGGGCCACGGCCCGTGCGGCATCCTCCGTGGTGGATAGCCTGGACACCAGTCGCGGCGGTCCTCCTGACGTCTCGTCTGCCGTCCGCTGGGTCGAGCAGTGCGCGGATCGCCAGGACAAGCTCCCCGGCTCGGCCTGCTGCCCACTGGACCTCATCGCCCCGGCACTGGGGCTCCTAGAGACGGCCTCCTCCTCTCCGAACGTGGGAGGCGCCCTCTCCATCTCTGGCTCAACGGGAGCCAGAGGGCTTCTAGAGACTGCTACCTGCCCTGCCTCGGCAAATTCGGTGACGATAGGGGATTCCTCTTCGGGATCCAAGACCACCATGGCAGTCTCGGTGGTGGCAGGGATCTCCCCCTCTTCTATCTCGACCCCAGTTGGCCCGAGGACTCCTCCTTCAGCCGGTGCCTCCCTGGTCGGCTCCTCCATGGTTGCTTGAACTGGGGGGGCTTTTGGTGCCTCAACCGGTTCGGCGCGAGCCCCCCTTCGCGCCCTCTTGACCGGCATTGCCTGCTCGTCGGCCGTCCGTTTCTTTTGGCGTGCGAGGGCCTCAAATTTCTTCACAGAAAACTTCATGGCTGCATAAAAAATAAAGGTTAGTATGCAAAAAGAAGAAAAAGGAGAAAAGGGGAAAAATTCTATAAAATGGGCAAAAGCCACGTCAGGCCGAGGGCAAGAAGGAAGGATTTATGTGCTCACCGACTGTCGGAGCCAGCTCGGCCTCGTACAAGTTCTCCTCGGACAGGAGGTCCTTGTAGGAAGGAATCTGGGAGTTAGAGAAATGGCGGAAGAGCTCCTCATCCTTATCACTTACGGCCGAATTTTCATTGGAGCTCACGTTCGGTTCCCCCCATTCGGTCCTCACTCCCTCTATATGGGCAAAAAGAAACTGAGACTTCCACCCCCTAATTTTGGACGGAAGACCCAATGGGAGAGCCCTGCCCGACCTGGCGGTAAATACCCACCAGGCTCCCTCACCCTAGCAGCGAAGTTTGTAAAGAGCCCGAAATAAGGACAGGCTGGCTGCGGACCCCTAAAAATGGCAAAGGATGATGAAGGCACAGAAGATCCGAATCGAGTTCGAAGTCAACTGCGCCGGTACTAACCTATACCTATTCAAGAGGTTCAAGAAGAAGGGATGGAAAGGAAGCCGCAGCCCACACCTAAAAAACTCCTCGTACAGAGCAACTTGTCCGGGGAGGACGAAGTTCACTCTGTCTTCAGGGCCAGGTGCGGACAAACGAATGAAGTCTGGGACCTTATACGTAGTCCTAATGGCCTCTACTTCCTCAGGGGTCATGGTGGAAGCGATACCCCCCAGCCCCGCCGGGTCAAGGCTAGTTGCCGAAGAGGGCGCCGGGCGGTGGAAGGAAATAGGAACTGCTCTCACCGGGGAAGAGGGCGGATCTACTACTGGTCTCTTACCCTCTCTAATGGCTTTATGGTCCATGGATTAAAGGTTGAAGGTGAAAAATGAAAACTAACCTGGGGATTTGTTAAGAAGACGAAGGCTGAAGGTCTCGGGTTGCAAGGAGGCTCGAGAGGGAAGAAGGTAGGAGAGCAATGGCAGTATAAAACTCTCCCCCCCCCCCCATGCCCGAGAGGCGTCTTTTATACCCCAATTTCAAACCGCTCCGCCCCAAGATCGGCCATATGGCCCTCGCCTATTACGTCGCATCCCAAAGCGCCGGTCATTTTGCCCGTAATCAAGGCACCCCACCTCGATTCCACCAAGGAGCGGAGTCTCCGGCCAATAGTGATGCTTGAAGCATGGAGCAGCAATGATGACCCTTACCTTTTTCCCATCTTCCGAGGAGCACCCCCTCAAATCGATCGGGACCGACGTCAGCGCCCACCTACCTAATGATTACGGAAGATCTTCGAGGCGACGTCACTTCGGGAAGGTGCGCCGATTTGCCCGCCATTTAAAGTGCCTAAAGTTAGCTGTCATAGCCTTTGAATTTTCGCGCTCCTATTGCCCAAAGGGCAACTGGCACGTGGCCCTTCGCGCTCAGGAGCGGGGGGGCATCTGATGTGACCAGTGATGTGGCCAATAAAGTCACAGGGGTAATCATGGCAAAATCAACCACGTGACACAAGCACAGCCCCGTCAGCTCCATCTTCTCCAAGGCGCGCTGGGGCGGCCCCATCTGCCCCGGCTTCTCCAAGGCACGCCATGGCGGCCCCGACCTCCTAAGGCCGGCCCCCGGCGGCCCCGTCTTCTCAAAGGTGCGCCGTGGCGGCTCCAACCTCCCCAGGTTGGCCCCGTCTGCCTCGGCTTCTCCAAGGCACGCCTTGATGGCCCCGACCTCCCTAGGTCGGCCCGGTTTTCTCCAAGGCGCGCTGTGGCGGCCCCGACCTCCTAAGGCCGGCCCCCGGCAGCCCCGTCTTCTCCAAGGCATGCC
This sequence comes from Calamus simplicifolius, assembly GCA_900491605.1. NCBI lineage: Eukaryota > Viridiplantae > Streptophyta > Magnoliopsida > Arecales > Arecaceae > Calamus > Calamus simplicifolius. Next base: position 1,616,195 of record UESW01003832.1, on the reverse strand, counting down.
GTGGCGGCCCCGACCTCCTAAGGCCGCCTCCGGCGGCCCCATTTCTCCAAGGCATTCCGTGGCGGCTCCGACCTCCTAAGACCGGCCCCCGGCGGCCCCGTTTTCTCTAAGGCACGTTGTGGCAGCCCCGACCTCCTAAGGCCGGCCCCGGCGGCCCCATCTTCTCCAAGGCACGCCGTGGCGGCCCCAACCTCCCCAGGTCGGCCCCGACTGCCCCAGCTTCTCCAAGGTGTGCCATGGCGGCCCCGACCTCCTAAGGCCGGCCCCGGCGGCCCCATCTTCTCCAAGGCGCGCCGTGGTGGCTCCAACCTCATAAGGCCAGCCCCCAGCGGCCCCGTTTTCTCCAAGGCACGCCGTGGCGGCCCCGACCTTCTAAGGCCGACCCCCGGCAGCCCCGTTTTCCTCAGGACACGCCGTGGCTGCCCCGACCTCCTAAGGCCGGCCCCCGGCAGTGCCGTTTTCCTCAGGACATGCCGTGGCTGCCCCGACCTCCTAAGGTCGGCCCCGCCCGCCCCGGCTTCTTCAAGGCGCACCGTGGTGGCCCCGAACTCCTAAGGCCGGCCCCCGGCGGCCTCATTTTCCTCAAGGCGCGCCGTGGCGGCCCCGACCTCCTAAGGCCGGCCCCCGGCAGCCCCGTCTTCTCCAAGGCGCGATGTGGCGGCTCCGACCTCCTAAGGCCAGCCCTCGGCGTCCCCGGCTTCTCCAAAGCAGGCCGTGGCAGTCCCGACCTATTTAGGTCAGCCCTGCACCTGCTAAAACCACCAACCGTCTGATCCGCTCAGACTGGCATCTCTGACCACGCTGTTGATGGGATCAGACTCACCTACCAGCCGATTCTGTTGACTGATGGGATCTGGCTCACCAACCACTGGCTCTCCCTCTCCGATGGGACAGGACCCACCAACTAGCCTAAGCTCACGTAACCCCCACGTGTCCCGCAGACATTCCCTCCTTGCGGAATGTCATGCACCCGAACTCATGCAGATTTCAACGGCCTATAAAAGGGTATGTCCACAAGAGATTCAGGTACGCTAATATAAGCACTCCCTTACTTTTCCATCCAGAGAGACCCCACTTCTAAGGGTTCTCTGGACCTGAGGGGGCTCTCTCGAGCTCTCCTTCGGCTGTGACCTCGATCACTGACTTGGGCGTCGGAGGGTCCCCACCGGAGAACCCCTCCGGTCTTGGGACTTCTTGCAGGTCGTTCGGCTGCCCGAGGACCTCGCCAGCAGCCAGATCAGGTCTCCTGGTGCTCCATGTCTGTGATCGTGCATCTTCATATACATTTCAAACATATATTTCAACAACTAGTAACATGCGGTAACAGCTACATTTGTACGCAAATTTCAAACACTCATTTCAAAAACAAGCAATTTGCAACAACTATACCTATGCAAAAGCTAGCAACAAGCAACACATATAATCTGAAGTATTTACAAGTTAATTACATAAACGGAATGCAACTTCTATGAACAAAAAGACAGTTTTGAATCATACAACCATAGTACCATACAAACACCCAAAATAAGCTTCATTGCTTCATATAAGGAATACAATCACATTGATCACAATAAATATGAAACCGGTCCAAACTATCGCACCTTGTCATAAAATATAACACTTTCTAAACTGTCATAAAATATAACAATATAAATTGTCACAAAAAAAAAAATATCAAAACATCACTGTCTTAAACCATATAAAATTGATTGTTTACAAATAACTGTCAACTATGCAAAAATCCAAAAACTGTTCATACGCACAATTTGTCCATACACAAAAAAACTATCCACAAACATAAGATATTCTTGATTTAAAAAATTGTCCACATGCACTACTCAAGTGTCCAATAGTTACCTTTCCCTTTTCTTTTGGATTTGTTGCCTTCCCTCTATTTAGTGTGGTATCACTTGTAGTAATCCCTCTTAAATTTGTTGTAGGCTCAGTTATGCTAACATCTCCGATAGACCTTTGTACAATGGTCTAAAAGCAATTAAGATATCAAAATAAGTTAGTAACTAGAAAGCATAAGTTAACTACTCTTTTTTAACAAGAAGTGAAATTGAATGACACTAATTGGGAAACATCAACTAATCAATCAAAAAAAGATAAATTAAATGGCAAATAGTTAAAGTAATACCTCTGCTTCACTATGGATACTAGTAGCTATTCTAAAGCCCATAGATATCTCTAACTTACATTGAGCCTGTAATAAATTTAACAAATTTAGCATGCAAGATAAACCTTAAAAACTATACTAATAAGATGAGAAATGCTTGCAGATGATCTCGATCTTTTATGACATACCTTTTTACTCTTAACTAGTCTCTTGCATATCCTTTGATTGTGCTCATATGAACCATTCTTTCTATACCTCAAACTTATATTTGTTCTTTTCAACTTAAGTGGGTTCTATGGTTCCTCAGGGTCCCTAATTCTTTGCTTTTTAGGCTTGCCACTGGATCTTCTTAGGACTAAGGGTAGAATAGGATCGAAGCCTGCCTTAGGCCACATGTCTCGGCCATTTAGGGGACTCAACAAGTAGGAGCTGGTGCGCAGGTAGGTTTTACATAATATGTTCTGTCAACATAGTTTTCTGACGTCTCTTTTGATAGATGATTGATGTCATTGCATGCACACAGGGAATCCCAAAGATATCTTAGTTATAATAGCTATGGGTCCTCCTAAACAAATCAACCACAAACCCAGCTTTGCCATGGATGACCTCAAAAATATCACCCTTTGAACAAGTTGGTGTCCAATCCTTAGCTAAATTTTTTAGCTTCTCTAACTTTTTCTGAATTTTGGGGCAGATATCTCCTCTATACCTTGCCATGTTATCTCTATTCTCATGAAGCCTAACCATCATAATTGTTTCTAACATTCTTAGGATAAGGCAATCTCTAACCTCTACTATGGAAGCATTGAAGGACTCGTTTATATTATCTGAAGCTTGTTACGCTTGCAAAAAGGAATAAATATATGTATGCACTAATGAGCTCTATCCAAACTGTTGGCCCAGATGGCAACCCAAGAGTGGAGGGAGGGGGGGGGGGGGTTGACTGAATTGAGTTCTTAAAATTTTAAAGCTAAAAAACTATTTCTCAAAGTAATGCACAAGAAAGAATGCAATGAGAGTAGTGCTAAGAATGCAAAGTAGAGTATAACGAATAGAGTAAAGAGAAAGAGAGACAAGCATGATAACCCAAGAAATTTATAGTGGTTCTTGTTAGCTGCATCGACATCCACTCCCAAGAAACTCTTGGGCCCACATATAATCACCATGATTACAACAGAGTTGTTTTACAAGCTCACAACTCAAACTTATTGTTTTACAATAAGATCACAACGAACCCAGCCGATTTTTACAAGATCACTAGCACAAAACCTATAACAAGCCTTCTAGCTTGAACAAGGCCAAATTGCCTCCTCAGATTCAATCTTCTGATTGAATCAATAAGCAAGTATAATAGAGAAATAGTTACAACAGAAATAAAGCTCCTCAAACGAGCAAATAAGATAATATAATTAAGATAGAAATAGAAGAGCCTGATTAGAAGATTTCTGAAGTTGGACTTTTCTTCTTTTCTTCTTTTTCTCAGAAATGGTCTTCCTCAGGTTGAACTTGAAGCTTTGAAAGAATCTTTGATGTAGAGGCTGTTGAAGAACTAGGGCTCTCTTCTTTTCCTTTTGATTTGATGAAAATCCCTCAAAGTTATCTTTTAAATACTTTGGATTTCTCTAAACTCTAATTTGAACAAAAAGGCTTTTAAATTTTGAACTCTATTTTCTTTTCTTTCTCTCTTGTGTTCTTCCCCTTTTTCCTCATTTTTGAAATGATCCCTTGGCTCTTATTTATAATCTCCTCTAAATCCTATTTTAGAAGAAAACTAGCTGTTGTAAATGCTTGAGGATCAGTTTAGCACGAAAGAGAAAAGATCCATTGAAAAGATATCCGACTTTGGAGTCAGTTCTGACACATCTAATGTCCGCCCCTGACAGATTAGAGTCGGCTCTAACACGAGATGTACGAAATGAGAACATCCACCCATCGTGGAGTCGGCTCTAGCTTTTCGAGGGATTGATACCTTTTTGTGCGAGAGTAGGCTCTAGGAAATGCGGTAGTTGGCTCTACCAAAGCCCCAAAAAATACACTCTCTATATAACTGGTGGAGTCAGCTCCAGCTCGATGCAAAATTAAGGACTTTCTGTCTTTCCAGTGGAGTCAACTCTAAGCTCTATAGGAGTCGGCTGTATCGCATGCTAAAAATGTCAAACTATTTCGATACACTTTGGAGTTGGCTCCAAGACTTATGGAGTCGGCTCTAAATGCTGAAAGTTAACACTTATCACTAGACATATGGTCAAACTCAATTTTTCTTGGATTTTGATTAACTAATCATTTAAATTCCTGAAACACTTAATCAAAATCATTAGTAACACAAGGAATATACTCATGTAATTTTTGTTATTCATCAAAATCAATAATTGGGTCAACAATCTCTTCATTTTCGATAATGACAAAAACACTGAGTATATACATATACATTTAAAGCATAAACTTTAACTTAAATAACTTTTCAATTAGAATGATAGTAAACAGAATTTCAATATAATTATCTTGAATAATAACTCATTTCAAATATTTAGCTTAACTATTCCACAAATTCAAAAATTTTATCCAATGATTCATACTATTCAAATTAATCAATTCGAATTACCAATTCAATAGTTCAAATTTGATAAGTTCTAAGCTTTGATAAGTTCTAATTCTAAGCTCCCCCTGAGTAGTTTCTCCCCCTATGTATATCCATACTATTTAAACTCAATATGCATATACAAATCTTTTCCTTTTTTATCATCAACAAAAAAGTTAAGGAAGCATAGGGTAGTCCTTGCTTAGGATTAGATTCACATCAACCAAAATGAATCAAACATCATACACTTCATACATTTCAAACATCAGAATGACTTAAGAATACAATTATCTCAAAGATATCAAAGAAATTTCATTGAGTCATAAAACTTCATACATTTTCATTGAGTACAAGAAGTGAAGTACAAGTTAAGTGAAGTCAAATATAAAACAACAAAATGACATCTCTCAGTGAATTCCTAAGTACAAGCTAGGATTTTCAATATAACTATGAAATTCTAAAAGTAAACTGAGGTAAATTGCATAGAGTTGTGTTGGATTGGCTGGATTAGTAGGAGGAAAAGGGAACATTCACTTTAAAACCTTAAAAGTCTTTTCAATTCCACCAAAATCTGTCCCATTCCATCTTTTTGAGTCTTCAAAAAATTTATTCAATAACACTTCAACTTTGGATGCAGCAATATCAATTTTGCGTTGAAGTTCTGCATTACACTTAGAGTAGGTATCTGAATCATCGCCAATACCTCTGATTTTATCAAAAATAACTTGCAACTCTGTTTTCAAACTGTCAGCCGAGGTATTGATTGACTTTTCATTCTTCTCTACTTTCTCCTTCAAAATGTAAACCAGCTACTTTATCCCCAAAAGCTGATCCCAAAAGTTTGCATTAATCATTTCCTCTTGCTCAGCAAGTGTAGCTTTGATTATTTCTTTGAATTACTCAACTTGCTCAGTTGTGAAAGCAAAGAATGGTCCTATAAATGCTGCCGATGGTGGTGCTGATGGTGAACTAGGTTCCGATGGTGAAAAAGATGGTCCAGAAGTAGATGGTCTAAGTGCAGGTGCTGAAGGCCTGGGGACCTCCTTAATATCATCATCATGATCAGCTTTGGCTTCCCTAACTGGCTCTAGCATATCACCAGGTCTTTGCCTTTGCCATTATCCATTAATTTTTTAAATACCCATGCGGTGTAGGGTGAAGATATTGTAGTAATCAGTATGTCTCAACTTCTTTTGTGGCTCATTATCTAAAATATCTATCCCTTGGCTTTTGAAAATTAATGTCAACACCATCCCGTAAGGTAAAGTTGACCTTATCTTTGTACCAGCCTCAGCCATATAGCCAATCATCATTCCCGCCAAATTTATGGGTTACCCAGTCAACACACAGTCCATTATGGCTACATCTCTTTCAGAAACATATTCAAATCTTTCAGTCTTGAGAAAAAAAAATTCTACTACAAATATTGTATAAAAGCCTCAACTTCAAGCTCAGTTGGTTGGCAAAACATCTTTCAATTCATTTACTTCTCTTCCTAACATCCTTAACAAAGCATCAGCACGATCAGTGGGATGAGTAGCAGTAAATCCATCAATGGACATTTCTAAAATATTTTTCAAAATTTTTAAAGTTATGTGGACTCAGATTCCTCTTACATAACTAACCAATCTACCATCTCCTCTTTTCTACATTACAGTAAAATTCTCATACTAGAGCCGAGTAGGTAGGAACATCCAACAAATAAACCTTTTTCCAACCCATATTCTCAAAAGCCTTCCAATGTCAAAACCCTCAAGATCAAAGAAGTAAAAGTCTACCTTTCTTCTAATTGTAATTACTTTTCCAGCCAATAATCAGTATGTGGTGAGGATAAAGTTGGAGTGGCATCTGGAGTGGAGGTAGAAGAAGACGATGGTGTGCATGGAGAAGGTTGCCTCGTCAGACGTCACGCGGACCTCCTCCCTATGGTGACGGAGGCTCCAAGGGTAGATGTGCGGCATTTGGGTGCCATAGGAGATCAATGGAGGTTGAAATCAAAAGTATTTGGAAGTTTAAGAGGAGTGGAAAGGAGTTTAGAAAGATTGGAGACGATTTATTTTGAAAAGAGTCGACTTAACCCTAGAAATACTGAATGGGGACCACTTAGAGTCGACTACTTCGGTAGCTAGAGTTTGCTCTAATGAGCAGACAGAGAGTTCTAAACTCTCGAGTCGACTCGAACTTCAGTGGAGTTAGATCCATGATAGTTTCAGTGAAAAGTAAGAGTTTCAAAAATCTGAAACTTGTCAAGCCATGATCAAGAGCGTAGATAAATTGACCTTAAGGAATGGAAGATCAAAGAATTCAAATATCTAGATGGATTTCCTTAGAAACATCAGATAGTTTTCAAGAAAATGGATTAAAATCTAGATAATCATTCTTAAGGGTTTCAAATCTATTCTAATGGATCACAAATACCTATTTCTCTTCTAAGATAACAAAATCTCTCTTCACTCAAGGGTTTTATAAATATATCAGCTAATTGATCTTCAATACATACATAATCAAGACAAACATCATTGTTACCAACATATTCTCTAATAAATGGTGTCTAATCTCTAAATGTTTGATTCTAGAGTATTGAATTGGGTTTTTGGTAAGGTTTATTGTACTAGTATTGTCACACCTTATGAGAATCCTATCAAGTGTGATGTCATAATATTCAAGTTATTCCTTAATCCAAAAGATTTGAGCATAGCAACTTTTAGCTGCAATATATTTAGCTTTAGCAGTTGATAATGCAACTAAATTTTGCTTTTTATTAAACCAAGAGATTAAGTTACTGTCTAAGAATTGGCATGCACCACTCGTACTTTTTCTATCTATTTTATAGCCAATAAAATTGGAATTAGAATATGCAATTAAATCAAATGGTGAGTCTCTAGAATACCATAATCCTACATTTTTATTCTACTTAAATATCTAAAAATTCTTTTTACAGCAATTAAGTGAGATTCTCTAGGATCAGATTGATATCTAGCAATAAGCATACAACAAACATAATATCAGGTCTACTAGTAGTTAAATAAAGTAGAGAATCAATCATACCTCTATAAACTTTTGATTTACCTTCTTACCATCTTTATCCTTGTCGAGTTTGCATGAAGGACTCATTGGTGTGCCGAGAGATTTGACAATTTCATTCCAAACTTTTTAAGAATTTTCTTTGAGTATTTTGTTTAGTTAATGAAAATTTTCTTTATTTCTTGTTTGATTTGGAGTTCAAGAAAGAAATTCAGTTCTTCCAACATGCTTATTTCAAATTCTTCCTGTATTAGCTTAGCAAAATCTCGACAAAGAAGATTATCAGTAGTACCAAATACTATATCATCAATATATATACCACTAATAAATCATTTTCTTTTCTTTTCAAAAATAGGGTTTTATCAACATTACCTCTAAAAAAATTATTTTCAATCAAAAATTTACTATGTCTATCTTTAGGTACCTGTTTTAAACCATAAAATACTTTATGTAGTTTAAAAACGTGATTTAAAAATTCATGATCTTTAAAACCAGATGGTTGTTCAACATAAACTTCTTCATTTATAAAACCATTTTAAAATACACTTTTTACATCTATCTGAAATAAGTTGATATTCATGCAACATACAAATGCAAGTAACAATCTTATGGCTTCTAATCTAGCAACTGGTGTAAAGGTTTCATCAAAATTGATACCTTCTTCCTGGTTATATTCCTTTGCAACCAATCTAGCCTTATTCCTAACAACAGTGTTGTCTTTATCTAACTTATTTCTAAGTACCCATTGGGATTCTATAACTGGATAATCTATTGGTCTATCAACTAAGGTCCATACCTTATTTCTAGTGAACTGATTTAATTCTTCTTGCATAGCTAATATCCAATAACTATCCTTTTTAACTTTTTCAATTATTTTGGGCTCTATATGAGATACAAATGCAAGATGATTGTTGATATTTCTCATAAATGATCTATTTCTTACACTTTAAGATGGTCACCTATGATTAGATCCTTTGGATGACCATAAGTATATCTCCAATCTTTAGGTAAATCTATATCATTTCGAGTAGTATCAACATCATCATCCTTAGGTGAGTCATCATCCTTAGCTTTAGGTTTATGATCTGAAAATACATCAATATTTAGTTTTGTAAAATCTCTTCCAAGAATATCAGTATCTTCCTCATCATCTTTGTTTTCAGAACTTGATGCTAAAGACTCATCAAACACTACATGAATTAACTCTTCTACAATTAAATACTTCTTATTGAACACTTTATATGCCTTGCTAGATGTAGAATATCCTAAGAATATATCTTCATCTGACTTGGCATCAAACTTTCGTAGATTGTTCTTCTCATTGTTGTGAATGAAACAACTATAACCAAATGCATGAAAATAGCTAATATTGGATTCATAGGGTATTTTCTTAAGAATTGATCTAATCAGGGCTCTATTTAGGATGTAATATGTTGTGTTTATAGCTTTCATCCAAAATATTTTGGGAGTTGGCTTTCACATATCATGATATGAGCCATGTCCTCTAGAGTCCTATTTTTTCTTTCTACCATCTCATTTTATTGAGGTGTCCTAAGTGCTGAAAAATTATGATGAATGTCATTTTTAATGCAAAATTTTTTAAATAAATAAATTTTAAATTTAGTTCTATGATCACTTCTAAAAGATACTATAGTAGTGTTTTTCTCATTTGTAACTTTCTTGAAGAGTTTTAGAAAAACTAAGAAAGTTTCGTCTTTGTGAGCTAAAAACACTATAAACCATAGGGTATTTTCTTTGTGAGCTATAAACCATAGTTCATAGGGTATTTTCTTTGTGAGCTATAAACCATAGTTCATAGGGTTTTCTTAATAATTGATCTAATCAGGGCTCTATTTAGGATGTAATATGCTGTGTTTATAGCTTTCGTCCAGAAATATTTTGGGAGTTGGCTTTCACATATCATGATATGGGCTATGTCCTTTAGAGTCCTATTTTTTCTTTCTACCATCTCATTTTATTGAAGTGTCCTAGGTGCTGAAAATTATGATGGATGTCGTTTTTAATGTAAAATTTTTTAAATAAATAATTTTTAAATTTAGTTCTATGATCACTTCTAAAAGATACTATAGTAGTATTTTTCTCATTTGTAACTTTCTTGAAGAATTTCAGAAAAACTAAAAAAGTTTTATCTTTGTGAACTAAAAACAGTACCTAAATGAATCTAGAGTAATCATCTATTATCACAAGATCATTTCTTTTCTTCTAGACTAGTGGTTCTAGTAGGTCCAAAAAGGTTTATGTGTAGTAGTTCGAGTGACCTAAAAGTTAAAACAATATTTTTGGATTTGAAAGAATTCCTAGTTTGTTTTCAAATTGACATGCATCACAAACTCTATTATTTTTAAAATCCAACTTTGAAAGACCTTTAACCAAATCCATTCTAAGCAATTTTAAAATCAAGTGTGTGCTTACATGACCTAATCTAAGGTGTCATAGCCACCCAATCTAATTTACCTTAGCATTATCGGCAATTAGGTAGTGATTACTTATAGATAAATTATCTAAGTCAATTAAGTATATATTGTCATTTCTATTTTTAATAAAGATAATGCTATTATCAATGGGATTAGATACAGTGCAGATAGATGCTTCAAAGGATACTTTAAAACCTTTATCGCATAGTTAGCTAATGCTAATCAAATTGTGTTTCAAGCCATCAACATATAAAACATTCTTAATAAAAATGGATAGAGTGATCTGAATTTTATCAATAACCATGATGTGACCTTGACCATTATCTTCAAAGGTTACCACTCCATCTCTTTTGGCTTCAAGAGTGATGAATTGATCTTTATCATCCGTCATGTATTTTAAGCAGTCGCTATCAAGATACCATTTTTTTATCCTTTGGCTGCAAGATATACCTGCATAGCAATCACATCTTATGTTTGGGTACCCAAACCTTCTTGGATCCTTCATGGTTAATAGCAGAAAATATAGTTTCTTTTGGAATCCAAATCATTTTATCTTTATGATCAGCATTTATATGAGATATTTTATGATTGTAAACATAGGATTTATGACTGCAAACATAGGATTTATGACCTTTCTTACCGCAACAAAAGCAGAAAATATCATTATCAATCAATTTCTTAATAAAAAAATTATTAACTAATTTTTGTTTCTTATGTGGTTTGTAACCCAAATCGACTTTATCAAAAATAGCTCTTTGATTATTCAAAAGTAGATTGAGTCTTTTGAAGCTATAAGTAAATTTATCAATAATATTCTTGTACTTTTCAAATTCATTTTTAGCTTTTGATTTTCAACAGAAATCATATTTTTCTCTTTTTTCAAATCTTACTTTTCAGATTTTAGCTTTTCAATCTCAAAGGTAAATTCATCTTTCTTTTAAGAAGATTTAGATTTTCAATTTTTAAAACTTTATTCTTTGTTCTCAAAACTTTAAAATAATTAAGCAATTTATTGAAAGCATCAAAAAGTTCATCAAAAAAAAATCATAAGTAGGGCTTTCAGAACATCTCTTTTTTATTTGCCATAAGACATATGTTAGCAACTTCTTATTGTTCTCTTTGGATGAAGATTTATCACTGTCACTCCATGTTGCAATATATGCTTTCTTTTCTTTCTATATTCCTTTTTGAGCTGAGGACATTTGGATTTATAATGTCCAGGCCTCTTACATTCATAGCAAATGACGGAATCTTTCTCCTTGTCCTTATCCTTTTTCTTATCTCCTTTCAATTTGATGCCAAATTTTCTTTTGTAAAATGGTCTCCTTCTTTGCATAAATTTTTTGAATTTCTTGCAAAAAGAGCAGTAACCTCATCATCGTCATCTTTTTCACTGCTACTCTTCTCCTTTTCAGTAGCTTTTAGTGCGATTATCTTTTTCTTCTTCACATCTTCCAGACGTTGCTTCATCATTAATTTATGGGTCATGAGTGATTCAAGGAGTTCCTCCAAAGATAAACTATTGAGATCTTTGGCTTCTTGGATTGATGTCACTTTTGCTTTCCATGCTCTTGGAAGGGACCTAAGAATTTTTCGAACAAGCTCAGAGTTAGTATAGGTCTTTCTAAGACTTCTTAATCCATTCACACTATAAGTAAATCTAGTGTACATGCATGTGATGGACTCATTTTGTTTCATGTTAAAAAGTTCATATTTTTGCACAAGATTGTTAATCTTGGACTCTTTAACTTGGTTGGTACCTCATGGGTAACTTCCAACTGATCCCATATCTCCTTGGCTGAGATGCAAATGGATATTCTATTGAATTTGTTTGCATCCAAGGAGCAGTATAGGACATTCATGGCCTTGGTGTTGAGCTGGGCCATTTTTCTATCATTCTTATTCCAATCCCTTTCAGGCTTAGGGACAATGGATCAATCTACTAAGTGTGTGGTAGTGCTAGAACCATTAATAATGATACTCCATAAATCATAGTCCAAAGCTTGAATGAATATCCTCATTCTAGCTTTCCAATATGAGTAGTTAGTGCCATTAAACAACGGTGGACGATTTATGGATTGTCCCTCAGAAAAAGAAGAACCAGCTTGAGCTATCATTTGGATCTTTAGCACTTAATTGTTAGATCAAGGAAGGATGAGCACTAGCTTTGATACCAATTATTGGTTCAGATGGCAACCTATGAAGGGGGGGTGAATTGGGTTCTTAAAAATTTCAAAGCTTAAAAACTATTTCTCAAAGTAATGCACAAGAAAGAATGCAATGAGAGTAGTGCTAAGAATGCAAAGCAGAGTATAACGAATAGAGTAAAGAGAAAGAGAGACAAGCATGACAAACACAAGAAATTTATAATTATTCAATGTTAGCTACACCTACATCCACTCTCAAGGAACTCTTGGGCCCATACTATAATCACCCTGATTACAACAGAGTTGTTTTACAAGCTCATAACTCAAACTTGTTGTTTACAATGGGATCATAACGAACTCAGTCGATTTTCACAGGATCACTAGCACAAAACCTATCATAAGCCTTCTAGCTTGAACATGGCCAAATTGTCTCCCCATATTTAATCTTCTGATTGAATCAATAAGCAAGTATAATAGAGAAATAGTTATAACAGAAATAAAACTCCTCAAACGAGCAAATAAGACAATATAATTAAGATAGAAATAGAAAAGCCTGATTTAAAAGATTTTTAAAAGTTAGGTTTTTTTTTTCTTTTCCTCAGAAATGATCTTCCTCAAGTTGAGCTTAAAGCTTTGGAAGAATCTTTGATGTAGAGGCTTCTAAAGAACATGGCTCTCTTCTTCTTCTTTTGATTTAATAAAAATTTCTCAAAGTTGGCTTTCAAATACTTTGGATTTTTCTAAACTCTGATTCGAACAAAAGGGCTTTCAAATTTTGAACTCTATTTTCTTTTCTTTTCTCTCTTGTGTTCTTCCCCTTTTTTCTCATTTTTGAAATGGTCCCTTGACTCTTATTTATAATCTCCTCTAAATTCTCTTTTAGAAGAAAACTAGTCATTGTAAATGCTTGAAGATCAGTTTAGCATGAAAAGAAAAGAGCCATTGAAATCCGTTGTTAAAATATCAGACTTTGGAGTCGTTTCTGACACGTCTGATGTCCACCCTTGATAGGTTGGAGTCGGCTATAGCAAACTTGGAGTCGGCTCTAACACGGGATATGCGAAACGAGAACATCCGCCATTGTGGAGTCAGCTCTGGCTTTTTGAGAGGTCGACACCTTTTCGTACGAGAGTCGGCTCTAAAGAATGCGGGAGTCAGCTCTATCAAAGCCCCAAAAAATACACTCTATATAATTGGTGGAGTCAGCTCTAATCTCTGCATGAGTTGGCTATAGCTCTAATCCCTGCAGGAGTCGCTCTACCGCATGCTGAAAGTGTCAAACTATTCCGATACGCTTTGAAGTCGGCTTCCAGACTTCTGGAGTCAGCTCTAAATGCTGAAACTTAACATTTAACACTAGATATATGATCAAACTCAATTTTTCTTGGATTTTGATTAACTAATCATTTAAATTCATGAAACACTTAATCAAAATCATTAGTAACACAAGGAATATACTCATGTAGTTTTTTGTTATTCAGCAAAATTAACAATTGGGTCAACACAAACCTATCAATCAATTATATGCCTCTTGGGTTTTATAACTTTATCATTTTTATATTCTTCTCTACTCAACATAAGTGGTTGCCTCAGCAGCTGCTGCCCACTTTCTATCTTTCAGCCAGCCAGTTTCCTTTAAAATTCTTTCTTCAAGTTTGCATATAAATGCCTTAAAATAAAATCTATGATGTACCCTAGGACAAACGGTAGCAAAGCTTAAAATCAATCACTGCAATATACATAAATTAAGATATTATCATTTATATTATCCCATAGTTTAGAATCAAAATAGCATTTTTTTTTTTAAAAAAAAAAAAAAGTTAGTGGGCTACCTTTCATTAGTCATTTATAAAGGTCCATCCATGTGTTTCTACAGGACTTATGTCTTCAAAAAAAAAAAAAAAAAGTTTTGCAGAAACTATTAAGTCCAACTATCCTTATGTTATAGGTCCACATGCAAAATCGTATACAAAATGGTACAATATTTCATTATTAAATTTGTATCATAGCTAATAACAACCAAATTAAAGCTGACCCTGCTTATGGCCCTTAAGATGATAGCTATCAAACCTAATCAACCCCTCTATAACCACATAAAATTCAATTCTTCAGATGCCCCCAAAGCATGCATACATACATCCTTTGAATCCTTGGCTCCCCATTATTAGGGATGCCTCTTCTTTTCTTGACCGGTGTCTTGGTTCGGCAGAGAGCGTATGAGAGAGCTCTATTCGAGGCAAAACCCTCTCTTTCTCCCCGAATAGGTGTGAATTGGTTGGTGCAGCCAGCATAATAGCATTGAGCGGCTGCTTAGTCTTTCTTTCGCTACTTATATGGCTGGCCAGAATCATCGTTAGTTTAGTCGAGGTCAAGCTTGATGATGATGAGGAAGAACGTCGGTTTGGGCACACCTTATCTAGCTGAATAAAGAAGCCCTTAACCCAACAAGTTCGTTCACTCTCGTAGGTATAATAATACCTTTTTAGCTGGGGAAGCAGGGCAATTACTAGTCTTTATAGCCGGGAGTGCACTCCCCCCTCTTATCAACTTCGATTACTCCATGTGGATATTTTGCCTAATCAACTTTTGATTACTCATCATTTATCTTTTCCTTAGCTCTCTGCACAGTAGTAATCCTATGGATTAGAATAATTGCTCAACCAAACAAGCTCTCTAATAATTTCATCCATTACCTTTTTTTTTTTTTTTTTTTCTTTGCTTTAATAGCACTTCATTTTAGTTTAGAGACCCTAACTACTGCACAATCATGCTAAGCAGAAATTAATGTTTTAAGCTACAATATATCTTCTCTAGTCACCCTAAAAGTATAAATCATCCCTTGTGCCCCCCCTGTATCCCTTGCTTTATCAAAATCTTTCTCCTGCATCCCTTTAGGTAGTGTTTGAAATAGGGGATAAGAGGGGATATCCAGGGGATATCCCCTCTTATTTCCAAAAGCCATAACTATAAGGGATAGCTAGGAATAAAGTTAACCAAAGGGATAATCCATGGTTAACCATGGGATATCCCCTCAATCTATTCCCTAGAGAATACAGGAATAGCTGGTTATCCCTTCAAATAAGAGTAAAAAAAAGTTATCCTATGAATTTACCTTTCTGCATTTGATATGATCAATGGGATAGCCAAGGGATATCCCTAGGGATAGCCAGGGGACAAACTCTATCCCGTACACTTATCCATGGATAATATTTTTTCTATCAAACACTACCTTAGTGTGGAACATTTGGAGCCTCAGTACCCTCTTACTCCACTTGTTGAGATTCAACAGCTTCTGGACCCAAGAATAGAAACAGCTCTCTAAGTATATCCATTGATATAGTAGGCTCAATACTAAAAACATGCTCCATATAAACATCAACAGTGTCATAGTTAGAAGTCATCAAACATTCATCCATATCCAACACATTCTTGTTATTAGATAAAAAGTTTGAACCCTAAGGAAATAGTTTTCTTAGGAACCCTATAGTAAAATGTTTCATATTCCTTACTCCTCAACTCCTGCACCATTACCTCAAACTTAGGTATGGATAGTCTTATCAGTATCAAATTATCATATATATCAACTCTTCCTCCAACATAAAGCTTATATAGGTTATAAGTAAAGAACCCACTATAACGAAGGACAACAGATAAGTATAAATTCCCCATCTCTACATCACAATAGTCAATTAAGAGTTAACTAGCAAATAACAAACAACCAATTGGGATTCAATAATCTAATTATAATTCTCAAAATTTAGAACTAATAATCAACTACCAATCCATAATAATCTGCTTCATAATTTCTTTAATAAGAAAGCACACTATTATTGATAACAAGTAGGCACCCAACATAAAATAGGGTTTAACTTTTTATGGTCACAAGCAACTAAAACCTAATCATATTTTACAATAAGAATATAACGAACCATAATAATGGAGGGCCACGAGATGATTGCTGCAACCCATAAATTCATACCCCAGACTATAGAGATCGCAAATCCATTAACGAGTAACTCAAATCGAACACATATCCATAAAAAGAAAAAAAAAAAACCCAAACCCTCAAAACCAAAAAATTGGAGGACCACAAATGCATCAATAGAAATCCAAACCAAAACAAATATCCATGGACGAACAAAAATTCCAAAACCCCCAAACCTTAAAATCGGAAACTTGAGGACCACTTTTCATTGCGGATTCCTTTTGAAAGTGATGAAGATTCACATCCTCAATTGCATAAAACAAATCTTGATAGATTAAAAAAATCACACAGGAAATTTCCTGAAAAATTTGACTACAGCAAATAGAGAGAGAGAGAGAGAGAGAGAGAGAGAGAGAGAGAGAGAAACTTTTTAGCTAGTTGTAGAAAAATTAGATACTCAATCACTCCTTTCAATAATATATGTCACGGAATATCTTTATCAACCAAAGTTGTAGAAAAATTAGATACTCAATCACTCCTTTCAATAATATATCACGGAATATCTTTATCGACCGACTACCAACTTTGGGTGGATGTGAATATGATGGCAAACAAATAATCTTATTCATGGTTGAGGCAACAAACGATCATGATCAAAAGCGAATTAAGTGAATTAGTTAGTACATGCAAAGCACATGCTAATTAATTTAACGTCGTCTGTCTTTGAAAGGATTAAGGGTTTTAAATGTTAAACATTAAAAACCTTTTTTTAATATTTTTCTAATTTCAAGGTTTAAAGTAATACCTTTTCCAACAAACTATAGGGGCCAAATTGTAATAATTCCTTCTTATTATCTATTCATTAAGTATAATCTTACTTCTTATATTATTTTTCTAGAACAACTAATAGGCGAGCCACGTTGCTTTGTAAGAGCCTCATTTTACTTTTAGCAAGTCCAGTAGCATCTCACATCCTCTAAGCTATACCATGAAGGAAAGGACTTAGTGCACTGCCCCCGATGCACTAAGCCGCGCACCGGGGCGCGGCATTGGCCGCGCATCCATGCGCGCGTGCGTGCCACGGCCCAATGGGCCTCGCACGCGCGCGCACTTCCTGCACCGGGAGCGATGCAAGAAGACTTTTCCTACCATGAAATATCCTTCATTTTACTTATAATAAGCCCACCATCTCACATCTTCTAAGCTATACTGTGCTCCCGGTGCAGGAAGACTTTTCCTACCATAAAATATCCCTCATTTTACTTCTAACCATAAAATATCCCTCATTTTACTTCTAATAAGCCCACCATCTCACATCTTCTAAGCTATATTATGCTCCCGGTGCAGAAAGACTTTTCCTACCATGAAATATCCCTCGTTTTACTTCTAATAAGCCCACCATCTCACATCTTCTAAGCTATACTGTGAATGATATCCGTGGTAACCCGGTGCAGAAAGACTTTTCCTACCATAAAATATCCCTCATTTTACTTCTAATAAGCCCACCATCTCACATCTTCTAAGCTATACTGTGAATGATATCCGTTGTTACTACGAAGCAAGATCCTCGTGGATACTTTATGATATGATTCAATTGTCATTTTACATATGTTCATGAATACTTATGATGTAACTCATTTATCATTTGCATACGTAGTTTGTATATTTATGCATATTTTCTTTTCGATGAGCATACATATTATAAATGTCTGTTTTAGTTTAATATTAATTGCATGTAATTATTAAATTATTTAAGACCTACATGTACTAGAATCGATCCCACTCGTCTGATGCCAACTTTAGTTCAAGCCGTGATATAAACCTTATAAAAAGATTGCAGAGATATAAATGAAAAGATTGATATATGAGGAATCTTAGATTGAATAAATTCTAAAGCAATTACATATCCATCAACCAATACAGCCTGTGCTAAGAATAATCCATCATCTTACTACCTTCATTGGTAGATGAAATAAATAATCAACCAATGCAACATATGTACTCTTTATATGTGCTAGTTTGATTATTCATTCGACTCTAGAATTCCAAAGTCCGGACCTTAATTCCAGACCAGCTTAGCATGCAGCAGGCATTGAGTTGGTTCAAAGATAGCACCCTGGTTCCTTGAAAAAGAGGGTGTCCAACATCAGAGTCCCACAGACCATCAATTCACATGAGATAGCCTAAATCTGATTTAACTCGACCAAGAGTAAGTACTACCACCATGATCCCAGTTTTCACGAGAAAAGAAAACAGAATGAATTTTTTTTCCTACCAACCTAGGCATTTCCGTACTATAGAAAGCACAACTTAGGTTTCAGTTTCCAAAAAGAAAAATATAATAGGGCACAAATAATGTAGGCAGATCTTAATATCAAAAGCCATAGGGCTATGGTTGGTCTGCAGCGTAACTTTGAAAGTACTTATACAGAGGGATGAGGAAGTATGAGGGAGGCCACAATTCTTTTTCCTTTTTCTTACAGGAAGACAAATGTAAAACTGCAATCCAAACTTACAAATGCGGCACCATTCAAGAACAACCCCCCCGTCTTTCAAAATTGATGGTCATAAGCTTACTCTCATGAAACCCAATATCCAGCTACGATTCATCAACACACAGTGCGGCCAAAGCAGACTGAAGCAATATAAAGATTCTTGGCCCATTTTTCCTGAGAGAATGAAAGGATATTAGCATCAAGATAAGCATAAAATTCTTCATGCCATTGATCTCCCAATATAAGCAATTACAGAATTTAATTTGAAGAGTTATAGAATATAGATATAACCATTGACAGATAAGAGCTAGCTAATAGCACCTTAAAATATATGAGTTAAAAGCTTACAAATAAGAGGTCAAAGTAGTGCAAATATGGTACAAAAGACAAGCATAATCGGAAATCACTAAGGGGGATAAAATTAAGACAAAAAAAATTCATACTCAGGCTATGGAGTTATTATTTTTGGGATTTCTAGTAGATGAACTCAAGCAGTGAATCTTTCAAGGTCCCATGCTAACAGCATTGAAATAATGCATGCTTATATATACAGCAAAGCAACCACAACTTCAATCATTAAAATTGAGAATAGCAGCAGAAGAGAAAGGCCAAAATATCAGCACAGCATCCTTGGTCTTTTGATCTCTCTTCATTTAAAGGCAGACACCCTGAAAACATATGGCTATCTACGTGATCGTGTTCTGACATTATTTCCCTTTATACTCAGTTGATCCACTACATCTATGAGACAATGGCTTTACAAATCAATAACCACCAATACCAATCTGAAGAGACAGGTCCACAGAAAATTCTAATGTTTTTTATCAGAAGTTAATAGAGTGCTGGCAGCGTTCGATGACCCCAATTACTTTAGATCGCAGATGAAACCGGTGAAGGCTCAGGCCAAAAGAAAGAAAACAGGCAGTGTCGGAAATAAATTCTTTGCACTAGGACAATATCCAAAAAACCAACAAATAATTCATTAAGAACTTCACACGCCACTGGGTAGCATATATGTTATGATATTGGATGCATCGGCCACAATAATGGCAAGACCAAGACAAGATCCCATGTTATATTCATTAAAGAATGTCAAAGCTCCCATACAATTT
The DNA here is from genome assembly GCA_900491605.1 of Calamus simplicifolius. NCBI lineage: Eukaryota > Viridiplantae > Streptophyta > Magnoliopsida > Arecales > Arecaceae > Calamus > Calamus simplicifolius. The sequence continues at coordinate 1,596,360 of UESW01003832.1, read as the reverse complement.
TAAGTAGCGAACAATGAAATGGAAGTCCTTGAAACAACCATTAGCATTGACATTTGATGGGATAAATAGATCAGTATCCATCTGACAGGCCACTCCTTGTCAGAAAGCATGGATCAGCTCACAGTAATCATTTGGTCAAGAGCTGGTATTTTTTACTGCTGTAAAAGGTTCAAGTTACCATAAGGTAAGATCGGTTAAAGTTAAGGTTGGCTCTAATTTATAGACACTAATTAGAATCTGCAAAGATCTTGACTTCAATGTATCACCTGTCCAAGTTCCTAGTTTCACTTGCAATATAATCTCTGTTCTACAAAAAGTTTATAGTTTTTTCTTTTCCTTCTTTTTTTTTTTTTTTTTTGCCATCACACTAGGCTCATTGCATTTCCCACAACCTTCAAGACAATCAAGGCAAAAATAGTCCTGTGGAAGAACACTTCAGCTTAACACTTCCTCTGATTTCATTTTTGTCACTTTTTTTTTCTTAATCCTTTTCATAGTTTTTGTGCCATGAAATAATTCAGGCAAAGTTTCACCACCAAGTCTCCGCTACTTTATGTGATTCACTATGGTATGCATGCAGAAAATAGGTAGAAGATTATGAAAGATGAAGATCAGCAAAGGTCCAAAATGGGAGGATATGTTTAAAACATCATATTGTCAATTAGGGAGATTGTGATTATAGCCTTTTCTTCAGTATTTCAAACAACTAGTATTCACAATAATGGAAGTAATAATGTAGAAGGCCATAGCACGTGTAATAAAAGGAATGAAGATAAGCAGAAGATGATACTTTTTGAAAGAAAATTTTATCAATTTATTACAAAAACTGCCTACATGTGAGTTAGGTGGTAGCCATTGTTCCATAATTACTGAACATTCCAAATCCTAGTAGTGACCATCAAAGGTAAAGAGAAAACTCAAAGAATGCATAAATGGAAATTTGAACCAAATGTCTTAAAGACATACTTATGTAGGATCATTCAACATGTTAAGGTATCACTTAATAGTTACAAACGCATCAGACAGGTTAGCTATTATTAGGACTGTACTTTCTTCACAGAACTCATTAATGAGATTACTAACACCTTTGTATACACTTCACTTCAAATAGCCAACCAGGTCAACTGACTACATGAATATAGGCATACCTTTACATGGTTGCTAGGAAAAGCAGAAGTTCGAAGGGTTTCTTGTGTCTCATCCATCAATTTTCTTTTTGGTATGCTCAGTATGAAAGCAGCTTGATCAGGAGTCGCTGCTGTAGAAGTTATCCTGTAACCACTCTCCCATCGACGGTGGATTCCTTCACTTGGGTAAAGAAAATCCAGCTCTACAACCTGCATTGAAGTGATGAATAAAGCCGCACAAGGAGTTATATAGCAGGGAAAATGTTAGGCAAGCAGGTAAAGCCAGTTATTGTTTTATTCAGCGATGGTAGTGCTGTCAAATGAATAAATATCCTAATGGGGAAGTAAGGATTTAATATAAGGATTAATTCTCATTCCTAGTGAAACTGATAACAAAACATATCTCATTTTGTCTTCTGAAAAGAAGAAGAAACACAACATCCTGAAAAATGAAAACTTTTATATCTCAGTGATAGAATAATCCTTTCAAGAACAAAAATGATAGTGAACCTAGATAGTAGATTTAACTTTGTCATCTAAGTATAGATGTCATGAGATCTAAGAAAAAGAAATCTGAATAAACTATACCAAATATTGATGATGATGATGATGATGATGTGAAACTCTAAAATAATCTGAATATGCGATTACAGAAATGGGGAATCAAACATAAATTTCTTGTTTATACACCGTGCATTTCCAATAAAAGATGTGACAAAATTGGGAAAAAAAAAAAGTTTGATGAATTAAGAAGACTCACGGGCATCAAACAAATATGGGAATTCACATTATGATTGAGGTACGATTTTAGTTACAAAGTTTCTACATCTGTTTGGAAAAATCAATGTCTACTGTATGAAATGAACTGAAACTGTTTCTGAGACAAAATGGGAAGTTATACCAAGAAACAGCATATGCAGCATGGTAAATATGCAAAGGTATATCACAGAATAAACAAATTCTAGAATACCTGATCAGAATAGCCAGAGTTCCTTGACATGACGACACCCCAGCGGCTACCAGCAGTAGTCATAGATGTAACATGAAAACCTTCTTTCCACTTTTTATTGATCCACTTGAATGGAAATGATTCACTAACTTTATAAGACTGTTGAGTATATGGAGTTCCTGAAACAAAAGAAAACCATTGTGGGACCATAACAACTGTTATTAGCAAAGCTATTAAAAAATACAGCATACTGTAGTAAATTCCTGCAAAGATTCGAAAATGAGTGGTTAGGAAGATCAGGAATAAACACTTAATATGCATTCAAGAGTGTTAAAATGTACTTCATGCATGTATTTTTGTAGGCATATCCAATAAAAATGCCGCAGAATAATTTGTATTCCACACTTGTAAATTAATACCATAAGGTCTATAAGCAAACTTAATATTTAAATTCACAATAAATAGATTTCAATTATTACTAGCATGAACTGTGAAGCCAGATAAATGGTTGCTTTCCTTCTTCTCTAAAGGTGTAGCTTACACTTAATGGCCAGATTACATCAGTAAGATGCCACAGATAACCCAATAAATGCCAGGACTGAAACACTTCCCTCTAAGAGAGAAACTGCCAAATATAGTAAAGATTTACATACTCCAGATAACTGATAGTACACCAGAGAAAATGTAAACAGCTTGGATACACGAAATTAAATAACATGATAGCATAGAACTCCTTAAACGCCACTTTTAACAAGACCAAATTACTATCTTAGTGGGGCTGCCAAACAAAGCTCAAACCCAGATTGAGCTCAGCTCGAGGAAAGCAAGAATCATGCTTGATTCAAAGCCAAACAGAAGAAGCTCAAACCAGCAAAACAAGCTCGAAATTAACTTCAAACCAAGACACAATTTGACCTGCCCAATTAGGCTCAGATCAATAAGGCACAAATTTATCCATATTTATGTATATAAGGCTTTAATCATTGTATTCAATGGTTCTTGGAATCAAATAAATGTTAGCTCAGACGCGAACCAAGCTCAATTTAGGATTATCAAGCTGATCACTAGGATCATGTTCAGCTCAGTTTTAAATTAAGCTCAAAGTAAGCTTGAAATCAGTGTAAACAAGTCAATATTAATCCAAGGGTTCAAGGTCAAAATTAATGCTGAACCAGATTGACCAGACCCAACCTCCATCAAGCACAGCTCAGTTACAACCCTGTTTCTTAATCTGGTGGCATTTATCTCAAATTGCTTCAGCTAAAAAAAAAAGGATTGAAAACACCTTATCAAACAGCTGCTTGTAGGTATTCTAATAAAAGCATTCCAGGCACAGGAGGTAAAAAGAATCAGAAACAATAAAAAAGATGTGAATCAGATGCAAGACAGTGCAAGGTATTGAGTTTCTAAGGTTAAGAGTGTGCTAGGGGTATTAGAGCTGAAACTGAAGCATCCTCGATTTACTGGACCTAGTTTTCCAATAAACATGAACTAGCAGAGTGATGCTTTTAGAGGAAAATAACTGGTATCAGGTATCAAGAAATTGGCATAGGATTTAGTATAAAGCAGTTAAATTAGTCTTTCAAGGCCTATTATTAAATAATAGGATTTTAGGGCTGCTGAAATAGATTGTTACAGTAAACTACTTTTAGAGCTTAAGAGAGGAACCCAATAAAATATCTATGGCATCTAAAGTATAAGACAAAGCAAAGAAAACATGCAAAATCCAAGTTGAAGAATTAGCATGAGGAAGAACATTATCTAGTGGCATCTCACTTGTGAACCTAGGCCTCACAATTAATTGCAAGCCTCACATATGCACTGTTTCATCATTTCATGAGCAGAATAACCTTTCAACTCTTTATTTATTACTCATCAGCATTCCACAAAAGAAAGATCAGGCCTATTTACAGATTTATAGGTGCCTGATAGATAAACCTAACCAAGTAGAAAATAAAATAAAAATGAAAAATATCATGGACATCTCATTGCTTAAGATGATGAAATGACTATTTAGTAGGACGCAGGTTTCTTGTAAGCCTCATAAAGTTGCTGGCCCTCTTTATTTCTTTTCTTCGTCATGCACCAAAAGAAGAAGCTTAGAAGAAGAAAACTTCTACATAGTCTGCTTAAGCAATCCATTCCTCTTTTGGAAAAAAGAGATCTACTTCACTGCACCTGAATCCACTCCCACTTCTGCTGACTAAGAGGGAAACCTAGATAAGGGCAAATTGTCATATAACTCAATCCTCTTTCCTTCCAGAGACCTATTTGAATAAGTCTTTCATGTAGCCTAATACAAATTTTCTCACTTTGGCCAAATAAACATCGCACTACATATTATAGAATTTCTTCCCTTATTGGATCACATTATCTAGCCTGCTAGCATTTACTCAGTATCCTTTCCAAATTACAACCTCTGATTAAAGAAATTTTCACAAGCTTTTCCTTTTAATGATTCAGGAGAGAGTTTTCGGTAGCCAATTATTACTGGAGGCCCAAAATAATGGCTTTCTAATACACAAGCATCCTTTTTCCTCATTTAAGACTCATTTAAAAGTGAAATTTTTAAAAGACCATGCATCAATCAAGAGATTGAAAAACACTAGGACATCAAAACTTAATTATAAGTATGCTGAAATTGATGATGTCTTTGATTAAAAATTAATCCTCTTTTACAGTTCCAAAGTCAGTAGATGTACAAGGATCAACTATTTGAACGGATTTAACACTGATGACCCAACCATCGGTTACCCTTCCCATGGAAAGATCTTTGTTATACCATTCTAGATTAGTGAAAACTTGCATGTGCAAGACCATGATATTGATGATAAGATTGTACTTGGACAAAGACAAGCTTATGCTCATAATGTTCAAAGTAACAAAACTCGTACATATAGCATTCTTGGAAGAAAAGTTTGGGGAGAAACCAAACAACCTCAAGAAAGATTTCTCAACTCTCCCCTTGACAATGTGTGAAAATTTTGGCAAAGAATGTTATTAATACCAATTGAAATTCCTGAAAATTTTATTTTTGAAATTTGTATTCGGAGTGCTTGTTAATGTCTATAGTCTCACATAACAAGCACCGACATAACAAATTCTCCAACCTTAAGCATCTCCGGGCTCTCAAAGCAAGAAAGGGATGGAATTTTGCTTTCAAGCACAATCTCCATGTTTTCAAATTGGTTTGTTGAGATTAGAACCCATCTAAAGCTGTAGTTTCTCATCCACATCCTCCAAAATCTGGGAAACAAAAAAAAAAAAGCAGCTCCACATGACGATGTTTTAGAAGGCTAAATCAGATTTTTACTCACATTCACTTCTTATATAATCTGAGAATCAATAACAGAATTGCAACACACAAGTATCAAGAATCTTCCATTTAGGACAGCCCACCTGCTTCCAAATCTCCTTGGAAACTCAACCTTGCAACCACTTCACAACTATTCTCAACTCAACTCAACTCAACTCATCTAAGCCTTTCCCAACTACATGGGGTCAGCGCTTCACAACTATTCTCTTATTAAATATTTTTGTTAAGAGACTTGTTTCCCTGCACCCACAACAAGCCACTTCTGGATGCTAAGCACCAGGTGCACTTCCAATGCAGCAGTGGTTCTCTTCATTTTATACAAAGCAAAATGCTAAGTTTTCATGCAAACCTTTGTGGCAAAGCTTTCACGTGGGCAAACTTGCCTACAATGGATCCAGGATTCAACGATCATGTGCTGCACCTGAGCTGAACAAAAGTTGGCAAATACATACGTTGTAAGATATCATGTCATGCCATCCCATGCCATTCTGGTCACATGCTTTATATGTCAGGGCTTTTGCAGCCAGTGTTAGTGGGAATCCGTTTCCCACTAACATTGGCGTTTCTGGAAAATCTGAATTTGATGTATCTGGGAAACTCATTCCATAACCTGAACTAGATAAGAAAATTCTAGGAATTGGCTCCTGATACATAAGCACCAAGTTCTGTCATACTGGCGTACCATGTCATACCAGCAAGGCATCAGTATAGTACTGAGATTTGATTTGATTTGATATGAACTGAACCAAGCTAAACCAAGCAGAATTGCTCCATACTAACATGTACAATTTGATATTAAGCAGTACTATCATTCAGAGTGACAAAATATGCCAACTCCTTATGTCAGTATAGGGTGCATATCATACCATACTAACTGTACCATATTAAACCAGTAATGTATACCGATTTTGCAGACCTTAATAAAAACTAAAGAAAGGGTTGTGGAAAGAAAAGGAGTGAGACCTATTGTTGCCTCTTGCCGCTGCAAAGCATAAACTCCAATCCACCACTTAAGAGGTCTGATCTAGGGGTGGCAATGTGCCCTACCCCATCAGGTACTCGATCTTGCCCAGCCCTAATGGGGTAAATTTTACCTGAATCATTAAGAGTCGAGTAAGAATGGGTATTTGAAACAAAACCCATATGAGTTTAGGGCAAGGTTAGGTAATTATGGGTGGCAATTGAGCCAGATCGGATCAAATAAGAGTCAAGTCGGATGAAAGTTTGTTCAAAAATTTATCAACTTGAATTTGACTTGTTCAATAAACATGTCAAAAAAACCAAACCCAAACCAAATTATTTTACTAAATACTTAACCTAAGGCTTCCTACAATGGGTTTAAGTTAAATAGGTTAAACCAGATAAGCATGGCCACCTCTACAAGTAATGACTAACCCCAACCTGAGTATCCACTAAATAATCTTGACTAACCCCTTTTATATAAAAGACTTTACTTTTTAAGGTACCTTTTGATTTCCCAAAGAACAATATTTCTATTGTTGGTCTGCATTATTGTTGAACATTTGGTGTGTTATGTTTTATGTCTTGAACTATTAGCTTGTTCGATGTTATGTGAGATTTTTTTTTTAAATTTGATTTATATGCTAAGAAAAGAGAGGGTTTTTTTTTGCAGATGGGTGTAGCGGGGCAGGACTGGTTTGGGGATTTAACCATACCCACAAGGTGGGTTCAGGACACCTCAAGACAAGTACAAGGTGCGGCTAGCTATGTGATTCTCCACAGCAGGGTGGGGACAAGTAAAAGCACACCCACCCTATATCCACCCCATTGCCTTCCCTAGTCTAAAATCCTAGATGACTCGAATCCAAAGACATAGTAATGGAGAAAAATATGAATTAAATGATCTCCTTATTTTTCTTGATAATACCTCTCCTCTGCAATACATCACATCTTTTTTTTCCAGTAGAAAGAGGGGAGATACAAGCAAAAGAGGAATCTTCTTGGAAACAATCATCAATTAAATCTTAGCTACCTATTAAATTGACTCAAATATTAGAAACCAGTCAGAAAAAAATCAATAGTATTTTTCTATGATTTCCACATGTTTGAACATGTATTTTCTAAAATCTGTCATATTTTATGATCACATTACCTGTTTTTGATATTAATGACTTTTTTCTTAACAATTGTTGCGCACTTTTGTAGTTGCACCAGATGGCCAACTATGTTTAAAACAGAGAAAGATGGAAACAGAAAAGAGAATTGCAATAAAATGAGGGAGCCTGTGTTAGACAATTGCAATATGTGACAATTCATCCCAATAAACATGTACTGATGTATGTACACTACAGAGTAGTCTAGACAACATAAAAAATACACGTTTATGTACCCCATATGTAGTTCATACTTATCCAGCATGATACATACTATACAATACAGACTGGAATGGCAAGTCACTTGAATCCATGCTACGAATGAATCACTGATCAGCAACAGATTAAAAGTAACAGAGAATGGTCAAGGAGTAATATGCACAGGCAGACAACAGACATCAATGCAGTGAATTTTGTCTTATTTATGACATCTTCTAAGCTAATAAATGATAGAATCAAAATAATCCATCAAAATCATGAATTAATGTGCATACAATTATTGCTTCTTTGTGATTACAGAATTCTTCCTATAGTTCTGATGTCAAAAAACTAACTCAACTCAACTCATCTAAGCCTTATCCCTTATCCCAACTACATGGGGATGGCTACATGAATCTGCTTTATTCAGGACTAAGTCGACATTCAAATTACAAATAGTTATATCTTTTTTAATTATCTTTGTCCATATTAGTTTAAGTCTACCTCTACCTCTATCCTTACCATAGATTGTTAAAAGATCGTTCTTTCTAACTAGATCATCTAAAAGTCTTCGTTGTATATGATGTCAAAAAAACTACAATGAGCATATTTTAAAATTTAATAGTAGTTTCCCAAATAATGAAAACTCAGCAATATTATTACACAAAAAAAAGGCAGCAACTCCAGTGTGAATTTTACGCCTCACCATGAAAGCTTACAACCTACAAAATGCTGAAGAATATATGACATTCTGCACAAACCTTTAGACATAACAACTAATGAACTTCCATTAGCAGCACCAGCTATTGAGCTTATATAATAATTCTTCTCCCACTGCTCCATAATCCAATCCTAAGCCAACACCAAATAGAGATGAAAACCCAAAGGAGTGAATAACATAAAGACATAGTTCTACCAAATTTAATTATGACACACCTTATGCAGGAACATAGGTGACAACTCATAAACCTGGGAACAGAAAGCTGTTCCTGCATCCATAATGAGGGCCCAAAGGTTTGCTGATGATGCCACACAACTGATAAATAAACCATCCTCATTGCCCTTTTCAACATGTTGCTGGAGTCTGGCATCTGCTACATTGTAGTGGTATCTAGAAATATCAAATTAACAGAGTTTCAGACTTTCAGTGGTACAGAAACCCAAAAAAAAAAATCAGCATCTTGAAATGGATGATCTTAAGAGGAATGGAGAATATAAAATTTAGCAAGATAAACGGATGAGTATGGTTGACAACAAAGCTTCAGATATGAAAACCTGGAGAAAGTTATGGGAGGCTAAAAAGATTAATTAAAATTTTAATGCACACAGAGGCAAAAGGCATCTAGAAGTGAAAATGCAACTGATGCTTTCCAAATTTCAAGGGCCACATCAAGTCCCAACATATCGCATTACATTTCAGTTTAGGAACTTAAATTGAAAGATGCCAAGAGATCTAACACTCCACCCAATTGCATTTTTGAACTTATAAACTCAAAAGATTAACCCCATCACATAACTGAAAAAAAATGCAAACCTGCATTTACATGATTCACAAGTTTCCATTTACACTTCCCCTAATTGAATTTTTGAACTTGTAAACTCAAAAGATTAACCCTATCACATCGCTGAAAAATATGCAAACCTGCATTTACATGATCCAAGAGTTTCCATTTTAGACAAGTAGATAAAAGTCAAGCATCAGTACATTGTTATAAAAGATCTAGCACACTAATATGAAATGATAATGAACAAGAAACCTATCAAAATCTCAGAACAATGGGGCTGACCTCATGAACCGTTCATTCTTCACCAACTGCTCCAAAAGGAAGCAGAAATAGAACGTGAGCGGTGAAGAAAATGACTGGGGACAATTTTTATATACCAACTGGAACCCTTTAATAGCCAGTACTGAACCACTGGTAGAGTAGATGAGAAAAGAGATATTTGAATGCAAGAGGAGAGAAGCAGCAGTCACCAAAAAAAGGGTAGAAATGGAGCATGAACACAGACATGCTTAATTTTTATGAAATTAGGGGAAAAAGGTTCAAATAGGACAAGAAAAAGATATGCATAAAACCAACTACGATAAAGTTGATCCAAACTCTACAGCAAGGATGCTATTGACAAATAGATGAACATAGGACTAAAAATTGACTACATCAACCAAATGCCAATCTAGAACCCATCAAGCATTAATCCAATCCAACCCAAACCTAGGCTTCGATTCAAAAACATGACATGGTTTCAATGAGAATTGGAATTTATCACTAAATTTCCAATCCAAACCCGAACTGATCCAAAACTAGTATCTTATATATTTTAGAACCCTTTTGAATATGAGACATTAATATACATACATACGTATGTGTGTGTGTGTGTGTGTGTGTGTGTGTGTGTGTGTGTGTAGTTAGTCAATAATGTGTTATTAATTATAATTATGTTGCTATCAATAAAATATTATGAAAGTATGGTTTTAAACCAAGTGGTAATACCAGTAAATTTTTAATTACAGTAGGCTTCTGCTCTTAATCTTTACTTTTTTGCATTAGTTATGAATACGCTTACTAGCAGTATTCACAATGATATTTTATAGTATATATTATTTGAAAATAATATACGATTAATGAATAAAACTAAGGTTGGAGTTAATCATAAGTTAGAATTATGAAGAAATACATTAGAATTTAAAGATTTTAGGTTAAATAAGACAAACATAAAACATAAAACACAATTTTAATACAATTAGAAATAGAGAAAAATATAGAGTAAAAATTAAGAATCATCCTAAAAATAATCATTTTTGATATTTAAGATTGATTAATTATAAGAATGGAGAGATTAAGGATGATATTATCCATAGGAATAAAGCAGGTTAGATAACATAGAGAAATGCAACAAGAATATTATGTGATTATAAAATATTTGCCAAGTTGAAAGAAAAATTTTATAATATAGCTATAAAATCGGCTATCCTTTATGATGCAAAAAGTTAGACAGTTAGAAAATAACATATACAAAACTTAACTCGTCTAAGACTTTTTCCAACTACATGGGGTCGGTTACATGAATCTGCTTCCTCCACTCTGCTCCATTTAGGACTAAGTCGACATAAAATAACAAATACAAAAGATTAATCTAATCGAGATGAGAATATTAAGAAGAATATATAGTGATACAAGAAAAAATAGAATAAAAAATGTAGTCATTTATAAAATGTGGAGATAGTCTAAATTGAAGTCAAATTATAAAAAGGATAATTTAGATGGCTTAGATAGCAACAGAGACTTAGAGATGCAATAATGCAATGGATTGATTTGATACATGTAGAAGGAAAAGAGAAAATTACATAAGATGATGTTATAAAAAAATATCTAATACCATTGTATCTAACAAAAATATGATTCTAAAACAAGCAGCATGGAGATAAAAGGATTCATACAGCTGACCCCCATTAGTTTGAGAGTAAGGGTTTTTCATCATCGTCGTCATCGTTACACAATCAAATGTTGTATAGAATATATTATTGATAATGCCTATTCATGTTGCTTGCCATTATTTTATGTTCATGATATAACATATAATTAGCTAATCAATTCAAACATATATCTGACATATTCTCAAAAAAATAATATGTATATTATGTTTTGCATCTGGCTTCCTTTTGATCCCCAATTTGGCCTAAAATCTGATGGATTAATAAAATCATTATTAGACCCAATCCAATCATACCCAAGCTATATTAGGCTAAGATTCAATTTTTTAACCCAGTTAGACCCAATCCAATCATACCCAAGCTATATTAGGCTAAGATTCAATTTTTTAACCCAGCTTAAATATGGACTGGATTTTTGGATTGTACCCATCCATCCAAAGCAACTCATCTGCAGCCCTATATGAAAATATCAGGGAAGCTTCAGCAAGCTCTTCAAAACAAATGACAAATATTTTTTCTCCACCAAATATTTAAAGAAATATCCAAAGAAAAATATGTAAGTGAATATTGCACACAATATCACATCAAGTTCATTCACCAATCTATATATTGGCCTTTATAGTTGGCTACCTCAAAATGTTGAACTCTAGAGGAAGAACTTGTCTTATTTCAAGCATTTTTGCCGGAAAGTATCTAAAATGTGCTACCAACATTTTTGTGCTACCAATACTTCAGTAAACTATCTAAAATAATTGGCAAATAAATCTTTATTCACCAAGATGCCGTCATAAAAATGTGCTACCAACATACATGATTCCTCCAATGCCTTTTATTGCACATTTACAAGGTGAACAAGGAAATCAATATAAAACAACCAGTCTAAAAAACATTTCCTATTTCAGCCAATGGTTAAGTTGGGCATTCCATAATTGATTCCATACAACTTTAAAAACTGCTTAGGAAAATGAGAGAATTTGGTATTTACAAGCAAAATTTGACACAAAAAAATAAGTTCATTATCTAATAAAATCAAAATTGAAATTGAAGTAAAGCAAAAAACAATAATAAGTTAATATAATGACAATGAACAACACAGAAAGCTTTGCAAGATTTTTTTATATGGAAAATATGTTGCAGGCATTACATGTTTGATATCTATTTTAGATTCTTCTCCATTTATTATATGAGAAGCTCATGCAGTAAATCCACATATGCCTTAAGAACCAATATTTAGTTATGTGCAGCACTGAAAGACAAATTGTCGATCCTGAGGTGGTGTTGCAGCTAGTTAAGTCTCATCATGAGACTTTAGTTGAGGGAGAAGACTTGTTCAAGAGAACCATTCCCCATTATAGAAACATAAAAGAGGACAAGAGAAGCAGTGCGCAATTTCGCATACATTGAGAAGCTAAAATCCTGAACAATCAAGTAATTTGAAGTTGAATAGATGTGACACCAAAATATTAAAAATGAGGAGATGAGTAAAAGATCAATTCAATTTCAAGTTCTTGAAGAAATTAACTGCAGTGAATTCAATCACCCTGGACTAGTAGCAAGTTTACTTTAGCTCTATGGTGAAACCTACAATGTCAAGAATCAAAAGATTCTCCATGCCCTTAGGGAAATGATTCATTGCTGCCACTGTTTGACTGTTAGTTGGTCAAAGCTAACTTTGACCATAATGGAGTTGGGTAGAGAAGCCCAGATCATCCAGATTTCAAAAGACAGCTTGATCACTTAGGCTTTAGAATTCACATTAGAAAGAAGTCAAAAGAAAAGGTGCCACTTCTAGAATCATACAAGATCATGCAAAATACTAAAGAATATAGTATAAACAAGTTTCATGGCAAAGTTGACTAGTCAAACAAAAACGATATTAACAAATGGGATTTGACAAGCATTAAAAAAAAAAGAAATTTGAATCAAGATTAATGATCTAAATATGAAAATAGATTAAGGCTAGCAATACCATGTGCGAAGCAAAAAGATGAAGCAAGGTGGTGAGAAAACAAAATAGGCAAAGTCAAGAAAACAACCTTTTCTAAGACGTGGTTTACAAATTTGGTCAACAATGGATTCAAATAATTAAAGAAAATTGCTAACGACTAAGAACAATGCTTGCAACATCAGACCATAGAATCAAAGAAGGGTACAGAGATCCAGAATACGATGTGTTTGGGACACATTTTGAGCACCCACATGCCCAGAAGGAGAAACATAGGGTGCAGAGTTTGGGTCTCAGAAAGCTAGATGTCTTCGGATCCTAAGAGTTGCAGAATAAAAGGGAAGAAAGATCTAGAGAGAAAAATCTAGACTTTAAAAGCTAGATGTGGCCTCAGAAAGCTAGATGTCTTGAGATCCTAAGAATTGCAGAATAAAAGGGAAGAACGACCACGAGAGGAAATCTAGACTTTAAAAAGCCAGACACCTTGGAGTCTTTGAAACTCGAGTTGATGATTAGAAGGGAAAGGTGAAGGCTTTGGGCTCACAATCTTCTCATACTTTATATGATGGAAGACCATGAACACAGCTGAAATAGTTGATGTTTAACCCTTAAATAATGAATATGTAAAAGCATAATAGAGGATTTCTTGTCAAACATTTAATTTTTATAAGAAAATCTGCTATCAAGGTAGTGAATATGTTTCTAAACGAGAATATAGAAATTCAAGGCTCCCTCAAGTAGATCATATTGAACCACTACAGCTGATTGGAGGAATGAGTGTGCATCTATATTTGATTCATTTCAAGGAATAATCACCATTGACTATGTTTAGTGCATTGTTAATTTGTTGATGTGTTCTATTGAGATGAAAAAAATCTACGAAACCATTGGTTCTGAGATCAGAATACATTATCTTTTATACTAATGCTTTGGTGGTTAATTAATCCCCGATAAGGGCAAGTTTGGTTTACATGTTCTAAAACGTGCTTTACCATGGCTTCAAGCGTCAGCCATGCCAAGCTAGTCCTAGCACCCAGCACAGGTTAGCATGGCACCCTTTTTAACCTTTTCATATACTGTGCCAGAAGGTGACCAGCATGGCTGCAGGCAACAATACTAGAGACCTTGACCTTTACAACTTAAACCTGAATAGGTTGCTACTTGAACTGAGAGAATACCAACTTTGAGGTCAAACTATTAGCTTAAAGCTAATTAGCTCATCTTTTTGATTTACGATTTAACTGAAATTTCCTAGTTCTAAAATTTTGTTACTATGACTTTTCCAAATTAATTATGAGTATCGTATATATATATAAAGGTAGACTTGGCTATATTTGAATATAGCCAATTATAAAATCCAGTCACCTTCCTCACCCTTGGATCCACATATATTCCGAAGCCACCCTACCTTTTCACTTTTTTATTTTTGGAATTCGTGACCTGTATGGATCTAAGAGTGGGGGCGGTGACGGATCTAAGTTTGACTATATTTGAATGTAGCCAAGTCTACCTATATATACGTATGTTCGTACGTACATATCTACATACATACATATATATATGTAGATGCACACACACATACACACGCGCGCGTGTATATACATACATAAACATATACATACGCACATATATACATACATACATACATATACACATACATACATACCTATATACATACATACATATATACACATACATACCTATATACATACATACATACATATATATATATATATATATATATATATATACCTATATACATGTATAGAGAGAGAGAGAAAGAGAGAGAGAGAGACTTGGTTACATTTACGTGTAGCCAAGCTCAAATCCAATCACCTATCCCATCATTAAATTTACATGGATCTCAAACCAAAAAGGCACCTGTTAACCATCATTTCCTACTTTTTCTTTTTTAAAAAAAAGAGAGGCATTTAGTGGCCCATATCCTATTATTTTTGTAAAGTATAGGAGTAAAAGAATAGGGACTTGACTCAATTAAAAGAATAGAGATATGGCTCATATCTCTCTTCTTTAGTGTAGAAGTACGTAAATAATAGAATAGGGATATGGCTATATCCCTATTCTTCAGTTAAAAAAATAATAATATAGTTCATATCCTTATTCTTCAAGTACAAGAATAACAAAATAGGGATATGGCTCATATCCTTGTTCTTCGGTTAAAAATATAAGGATATATTTCATATCCTTATTCAACAAAGAAGTACTTAAGTAATAGAATGGGGATATGGCTCGTATCTTTGTTCTTTAGTTAAAAGAATAGAAATATAACTTGTATCCCCATTCTTCAGCATAACATAAACCATTTTATACATAGTGCATTGCAAAATCAAGGCACATTTATAGAGATGGGACATAAGCAACAAACGGTGGTTAATGAATAACTTTTTTGCTTTAAAATTTATATGAATCTAAAGATGAGGAAGGTGACCGGATTTGGGCGATAGTTGAATCAATAGAATGCTAGCTGAAAGGAAAACACAACCTTCCCCCTTCCCACCGATAAAGCATAAGATAGTTGAATTATAGCATAAAACCAACTGCACTATGTGCAGAACAAGTGATTATAACACTGGTTTGTCTACCTCTGCTTCATGGGTCGCTTTGCATTGTAAACTGAGATCCATTGAGTTGCTGGGCTTCCCAATCGAACTTTTTTCTTAGGTTGCTCATCTTCTTCAAGGTTCACAATCAACCTTCCACGTTTCTGCCCAACCTAGACAGGTAAAAGATTAACTGTTAAGATAGGTTTACAGAATCAGTTGATAAACATTAAATCAGGGCAACAGCTAATAAAATGATGATCAAGAAGCATTAATACTGCTGCCTTTGTGGACTCTCATCAACAACCTTTAAAGCTCCATCAATTCTGATAGGTCTCAGTGGAGTGCATGGATCAATCAAACTCTCAAAAAGAGAAATGAGCTTGGAGTAATTTGGCTCTTCATCAAATTTCATATTAGTCACAATTTCAAGAAACTGTTTGAATGGAGCAGGGCAGAAACAACACAATAACTCAGGGGAAGTAGCCATTTTCTTCTTACAAACAAGGAAACTCTTGTTATCTCCCTGCATTCATGAAACAATAACAAAAATGGGCTTCATATTAGCTCAAATACAAATCACAGACACAACATGCCTAAGAACATAATATGATATATACCTGGTAGCCTTGCCAGGGTAACCTTCCTCTGATAAGAAATATTAAAGTGTAGGCCAAGGACTCCAGATCATCCCTCCGACTTCCTGTACGACCTAAATGGGCATGCACACTTGCATATCTTATTGTTCCCCTGCTAGACAAAATTATTAGAATGCAACAGAGTTCATAATTAAGATAAGAATCTAAAAGTCTACAAACCTAAATACATCTGGTCTTTGATCATATTCCACATGTTGACCTGATGATGCTTCTTTCCATCTTGATGCTGCACCATATGGACATTAATCACGCCCTTAAAATTCTTTATAGGACAAAAACAAAAAATAGAAATAGCAGAAGAGACAGCATTAAAATTATGGGCTCATTTAATTAAGCAGAATCCATGTCTAATAAGGAGGCGTCAGCAAGGCCAGTAAGTTTACATCACATTGGGAAAAAAAAAATGAAGGTTCAAAAGAGACATGTACCCAAACCAAGATCAATGAGAAAAAGCTTTTTCTCATCAGCAGTTCCAGGCTGACCGAGTAAAAAGTTTTCTGGTTTGACATCTCCATGCACAAACCTGACCAGGAAAAAGTGAAGCATTAGATGGGAAGTGAACTGGTGAAGGTGATCTCAACAGAATCTATTTAATACATGGCAGAAAACAAAATTATAAACACTACCCCTTCAAGTGAAGCTTCTCAAGAATTGATATGGCTTCTACAGCAATGCAGGCCACCATATTTGCTGACATCCTGTCCCATTAGATGTTGAATACTCAAACATAGGCAAGGGATCATAGAATACAAAACAAAAGATAAGTATGTCCTCTTACGCTTGGCCTACGGAATTCCAAACATCCCAGAGACTGGGCCCAAGCATATCCATCACCTGAAACAGTTAAACAAGCTACATTTATCCAAACATCCATAATCCCAAAGTTCTAAAAGTTTTAATATAATTTGAATTCACCAGAATATAGTAGTCTCCTTGACGGCCCTTGTAATGAACCCATGGTATTCCATAACATCCATTAAGGGTGCTTGTCACAAGAAACCAGCGAGTTAGATACACAAGTTAGCATTATCAAAGCAAACAAGAAGCATGTGCTGGCCACTAAAAAAAATTCTTACTTGTAAACTTGCCACTCATAAGGCGGACCATAGTTGCAACCCTTACTACTGCGGTGCTCAAATTTCAATGCCACCTACAGATAGTGCAGGTAATATTTATCAGCACAGACCTACAATTATTGTTTCAGTCTTCACATATCGACTATTGGTTCAGAATTTAACCTCAAAGGCATCTGGTCCCGTGCGCTCTGTTCCACCAGTTACCCTTCGACCAACATAGACCTGACCAAAACCACCTTTACCCAATTTTCTTTCTATTTTATATACAGGAGAATTACCTACTTGAACCTGCAATGGAGACCAGCAACATTAACTTCATGAAAATATCATCCTTGGACCACAGAAAATAATTTTACCTACATGAGAAATGCAGCAAGCATGATAATATATTGGAGGGCATTAAAAGAAAAGAGTGGCGGCTTCATTTTTGCCTGAGCAGCTGAATTTTTAAATCATAGATGGTATATAATCAATGCAATATCCAAATTAATAACTTTATAGCATCAAATTTGACAACTGACTCTTAGCAAAAATAATCTGGAGAACAACATGTTAAGTTTTCGAAATGTTCAGAAAACAGATTGCAACACCTAAAATCCCTCAAATGTTGCCAGAAGCAAGACAAATTTTCATTGATACTACAATAGTACATCTTTCTCTTCAGAAAATAATTATTATGATAATAAATGGCATCATTACCACATTGGAACAAGGTAATATCCAGAGATCCTCGGATCAAGTTCTAGAAATCCTGAAATGAGATTTCAAATGTGTCAATCATTTGGACAAAAAAAATCATCTGAAGGAAGATGGTATATCCATGGCATCTTTTCCTATGTTTTTCGAAGTCTGGTATTACATCTGCCTTAAGAGGAGACCAGAACAAATCATCTATCTCATGCAAGAGGGATGGTTGAAAAAGTTTTAGAAGGACCAAGAACTCCTCAAACTTGGGCCAACGTATTATAAGATGTCATGAATAAAAGCTGGTATAATAATAGCAAGATTCAATGCCGTTCTCTACTTGTGTTTAATATTTAGTGATTCATAAGCCAAGTGATAAGACTGTTTGACCAATATACAAGTATCGTATCCAGCTATTCACTGATAGCTCGGGATATATTGGTTGGTATCAGCTAAAATAGTTAGCACTTACATTTTATATATATCCAATCAATGTGTAATCAATACAACGGTCTTAGATAAGGTCAAAACCAGGATCTTTCCTCAATCACCAGCTACCATGTTTCTAAGGTTCTTCACAAATGTGAACTAAGAAACTTCACGACCAGCAAAACAGTAAAACTTCTATTGTTTGAAACAGACAACATATCAAAGGGAGTTAAAAAGTTCAAAGTCTATAACATAATTCATATAGTGAAACTGATATTTACATTCTACATATGCATTCAACATAATTAGGTTTAGACTAGTGCTAGGCACATGCTTTGTGTGCACATTATTCAGAAGTAAACATCTAAAGGATGGCTGTAATTTCAACGATCACTATAATTTAGAACAGAATTCAATACTATACATCCTGATTTGGTTTAGTGCTTCCTTCTCTCTCTTTCTTATTTATTAAAGAGTGAACATCAAAGGGTATAATTGCTAAAACATGAAAGAAGATTTGAGATGCGCAGCGTCACTTCTATGTGAGACCTACAGCCTCACAAACATCCAGCCACACTGTGTGTTTGCATTACATATAGTAAATAGGGCAATAACCATATGCATTTGCATTTTATTAGCTTAATAGAACATGGATATGATGTAACTGACTATGTTATCTTCATAAGAAACAAACCAGCATACAATGACCATATGTGTGATTGGCACAAACACATGGTGTAGATCATATACAATGAGTTTACTTATTTAAAAAAAGTCTTAATGCATACCAGCACACATAACAAGAAAACCCCAATCCTGTTCAGAAAAAAAAAATTAGCAGCTATGTCCCAACAAAACCCAAAGAGGAAAATAATTTTTAAGGACTCTAATCCAACAGGGTCAACAGATCATAAAGACAAAGTTTTCTCTAAGATATTAGTGGAAAGATAAGAGATATCAAACAAAGATCAAGTTGATAATATTGAACTCATCCAGAAAGGCAACCCATATATGCTAACCAGATCAACTATCATCACTAAGTGAAAGATATCGGTGATATTGAACAGATAAAGGGCATACCCGCTCAGGAACAGGAGCTGTGCCCGCATCATCTTCAGCTCCTATCAGTTTTTCAGCACTTCCACCATCCATGACCAGATCTTTATCAGCAATGCCCTCAGCAGCTTGGTTCAAAATGAAGCCTTGGGCACCTGGAACAGCAGTTCCCCCAACAGCAGCCCCAGGTAAGATTTCACAAGGCTGAAAAGGATCTAAATCAATCAGCCCAACACCTCTTCCTCTACCACCAACTGTAGGCCTAACTGGTGTAGCTGAAGGCCCTTTTGCTACTGCTGCAGCATTCGAGCCCCTTCCTCTACCTGCACCACCACGCCTTCCTGTTCTATTTGTTGGTGGCAATGCACAAATTTCAGCTTGATCAATAGGCTGGGGAAGGGGTGGAATATCATCAAGTTTCTTGGATTTCAACCGAGCTTGCCGGGCTCCACTTCGCAGCTCTGGCATCCTCTCCCCATGCAAGTCACACCCACATCAAATTCCCAGATATCCCTTCCAATCTCCTCATCCAAGAAACAATGCGACAGAAAAAGATGAAGAAATCAGTTGACATGACAAGGAAAAAAAAACCCCAAAACAAGTCAGAAAAAGATGCAAAGTAAAAAAATTCGCTTAGAAATCAAGCAACAAGGGAGGCAAGAAAATTAAGTTTGGCAGCAAAATTAACAACTCGGTTACTCGATAATCAGATAATGCGATGCTGTCTGAAACAAAGATGAGTGCCAATGGAACAATAAGAAATAGGGATTATATCAAAATTTCTCTCTTAGGATAGGAAAAACGATCATATGAAACATCAGCTCACCGAACAAATCAAGAAATAAAAATAAAAATAAAATAAAAAGAAGAACCAAGTCGAGATTTCCCACAGTAATAAATACAAAGAGCCCTACCGTTTTAGCACCACAGACTTTTGAAAGGAATCGAATGTAGCCAAAAAAAATAGGTATCTCTATCATCTCATCTGTGGATTTCACCGCAAAATTCCTCCCTTTTTTCTAAAAAGCCATCGGCCCTTACCAAAACGGGAATCGTCGCTAGCAAAAGTGATCAGACCAGCTATCCAATATTAATCGGCTTTTCAAATCTCTTTTACGAAAATCCAAACAAAAAAAAAAGACATTTTTTTTTTGCTATATCAAGCATCAACAGATTCATTTCAAAAAGAAAAGAAAAAAAAAATCAATCCCCTTTCCATCCTATCATCAATTTTTTTCTCGATTCATCTATAAAAACAGATCGAAACGAAATCGTCCCCCATCGCATCACCGAAATCCCAACACCACTCGCACGCAACCGATCATCGACACCAAATCGACACGAGAAAACGATCATCGGAAGACGAAAACGCATAAAAATTCAATTTTTCCTGGGAAGAAACAGGAAGAAAACGTGATCGGCGAACGGAACCAGAAAGATCGACTTGCTAACGATCGACCGCTCAAAAACGGCGTCCGATCGTGCTCAGATCTTCCGGTGAGGGCGGCGGCGGGAGTTCGTCATTACCAGGAGCGGCGGCGGAGGCTGGAGGCGCCGCTGGATACGGCGACGACAGGATCGAGATATCCGTAGGGTTAGGGTTCGTCTCGTCGTCTCCTCGCGAATCGAGGACGGGGAAAGGGAATGGTTTCGGAGTTAATCAAAGAGAGGGATCGGGGGGCGACGTATGGTTAATGGCGGAGGCCAAAACATGGAGCTGTGCCCTCTGAACGCTCCCACCACCGCTGTCCAAATCCTACCGTGTTTGTAAACGCAATACATGCATGCATAGAAATAAATATATCAAGAGTGGCCCATGGACACATTCTGGATGGATTGGTGATATTTTTCCAATCCTCCCCTGTTATTTTATTACTTTATAAATAGAATTACCATGTTGCCCTAGCCTACCTCCCTCCCCATTCTCCAACCTACCTCCCAATGTTAGATCTATTCCTAAGGTTCTCAATTCATTTGAACATCATCAAATATAGGATAGAGTGAAGGAAGCCAAGGAGAGGTTCGAGTTCTAGATGCATGATCAAAATAGGTAAAATCATGAGTAGAAAGGAAAAAATTGAAAGATGATCATATGGATCGCATGTTTAATAAAAATCTAATTAGATAGTCACTTCTTGATAGATAGAGAAGATTGTAAGCAAATCGAAATTTATAAAAATTTATATGCCTAAAAATTATAAAAAATTTAATACTTGCTTGATAAATAAATAAAAGTGCAACTAAATTATCGGTTGGATTAAATTATAAGATGAAATTTTGGCTTTGAATATATGCAATTAATCGATAAGAATTATATAGGTGAATGATCTTGTTTGCATGAAAATATATGAGGAAAATAAGTGGGCTATGTTAAATCTTTGTAACAAAGGATTTAGAAAACTACCATAACTATGTATGATCATGGCATAATTTGGAATGTGGCAAATAGTTATTGGATATAGTTCATTGTTAAAAATAGAACAATTATATATGGAAACTATGTGATCACTTATCTCTATGTGGTAAGGTCCTTTGAATAGAAGCGATAAATAGAAATGATAAGTACATAAATACTAGCCATAAAAGTATTAATTTATACACCAAATTATTATTATTATTTTAAATTTAATACTTGTATGTATTTTTTAGAAAAAGTCCCTACCAGCTCGAAGAGCTTGATTTTAGGAGTCAAACGATATAAACGGCATTCAAATCAGGCTTGAAACAAGCTCAAAATGGATTTTTCAAGATTTAACTCTGGAATTGCACGAAATTTAAAGTAGTCGCGGATAAGAGGAAATTGTGTGGTATTTTTAAGGCTGTGATTTGAACTTTGAAAGGAACAATATAAGGCGAGCAGTTAACGTGGATTATATACAAAGTCAACGCATCTTCCTTCCTTATAAAAGAACATTGGAGCCACGGAATCATCCAATAATCCTTTCATCCCTCATCCTTCTCTTTGTTCCGCCCCACTACTATTTTTGTTTCTTCTAACCCAAATCTTTCCATCCATTCTTCATCCACCAATCAACCATACTCTTCATAATCAACCATTTTTCTATTTCAAGAAGCAAAAGCGGAAGCGAATGAAGGGAGTAGAAAGCGGATAGCATATCCATAATCTCAGAAAGTAGAAGTAGATTATATTTTTTATTTACTCTTGTAGATACCATAAAATAAAGTATTTATTTATGTTTATTTTTTATTGAATGTTCTTTAAGCAAAAATAATTTTTGACTGATTTATTCTCTAAAAGGGATGGTCGTGATCTACGGGTATGGACCGTACTCTAATTAAGATAGATCATATCTTAATTATTTTCACAACCAATCATCTGCTTATTTAAATATTTAATTGCATAAATTTATTTCAAGATTACTACTCAAAGTCCATATGGATTATCCTTTACTCTTGCTACTCTACCTAAGATTGGTGGAATTAAGGTGTTTAAATCGTTGCATTACGACACGCATCAGATTTTTGATGCCATTGTCGGAGACTTAAGTACCGTTATTTTGAAAAAAAAAATTATAAAAATTAAAATTATAAAAATTATAAAAAAATTATCATGAATTTTTATTAATTTTTTATTATTTTTAGTTACCTTAATGTTAGATTTTTTTATTTTCTTTTTAACATAAAAAATTATTTTTCTTCTAATCACAAATTTATTTTTAACCTAATCAACTTTTTCTTTTAATTAACGTAACTTAAAGAACCTGAAAAAAAACCCTAAGATACTTTTCATAAACATAATTAATTTTTTTTAAAAAAATAATTAAATAATTAAATTAAAAAAATTAAAAAATTATTTTATTTATTTTCTATGCTTAGATTAACTTAGGTAAATTTATTTTCTGCAAAACTCAAAAATTTTTCCATTGACATCTCATAATTTATTAGGAAATTAAAAACTTAATCATAAAAATCTAAATAAATAAATAAATAAAATAATTAGATAATTTTGTTTGATAACTTCAAGAACTTGACATCTGCTTGTTGCACAATATTTTTATAATTAATTTTAAGGGCACAAACCCCTAATCAAGTAAGGTAGGGAGTTGATCATCCTTCCTTGGCCCACAAATCACATCCTTCATTTTGCATTAACCCAAGCCTTTAACTCTAAAATTAACTAGACGTTAGCCCCTAAGAAACTCGAGCTCAATTGGATAAAGCACCCGAAAGAGTTGGATCGAGTCGGGATTGATTGACTAACTGGTATATATAAAAGGAAAGGAAAGTGGTTATTTAATTGGTTTCGTTCGCTTACCTAAGGCAAGCAATGAGGGACCCTCACTGACCTTATCCTTAACTGGTTAGTTGATCAGTTAGTTTTTGACTTGGAGGGCTCCAAGGTGGTCTTGAAAGTTAGGAGCTGTCTAGATTTAAGTTAAGCCTAGGGTAGAGAGTTTAATCTTTATTAACTTGATTGCTAATAATTATTAAATCCTAATTAAATTAATTTTCATTGCTAGTAGTTCTAGGAATCTCTTAGGATACTTCTTTTAGAATCTTCTCCTTTCTTCTATTATATTAGTTTAATTAAAAAAAAAACTAAATTACTATTTGCTTTAGAGTACACCGATAGGGTGTATGCATGGTCGCCGATGATTACAACCTAACCTCATACCCCTAGATCCTGAAATAGAGAGAACCTTTAGAGTAAACAGACTTAGAATTATGGACCCTAATAACGAAAATAATCCACTACGCCAGTTAAAGGAGTATTTCACCCCTTCAAAATATACCTACTCTCCCTGCATCCAAGTGCCCCTAATGGAGGCCACTCAATATGAGATCAAGTCAAGTGTGATTCAAATGTTACCTTTATTTTTATGGACTTACAAATAAAGACCCTTACAAACATCTAGATGAGTTTATTGAAATTTGTTCTATCGTAAAATTCAAAATTTTTCTGACGATGCTCTTAGACTTAAGTTGTTTCCATTTTCTCTCAAGGACAAAACCAAATATGGTTAAATTATTTAGATACTATAACAATTTCAACATGGGACCATCTTCAGAGAGAGTTTCTTAAGAAATACTTTCCTATAGGAAAAACTAATCAAATTAGAAAAGCCATAACAAGTTTTTTCCAGACAGATGGAGAGATGTTTCACGAGACATGTGAGAGATTAAAAGAATTGATTAGAAAATGTCCACATAATGCTATACCCAAATGGCAACTGGTCCAGTGCTTTTATGATGGTTTGACAGAAAAGCACTGGCAAATGGTTGATGCTTCATATTGTGGGACATTTATGTTGAAGAATGAACATGAAGCTTGGTAACTCTTTGAGACATTGAGTGAAAATTCATTACATCACATGTTAACTGCTTGTAGAGACTCTCCTATAGGATCTAAAAGAGGTGGAATATATGAAATAAGTCATTCTATAGATATCTATACTAAGGTAGATGAATTGTCCCAGAAACTTGGCCGAATTCTATAAGTAAACACATCTTCCCCATCTATTCAAAATCATGAGGTTTGTATAATCTATTCAAGTCTGACCCATTCTATAAGTGATTGTCCAGCCATATACCAATTTCCTGCAAAAGCAAGCTTACCAAGCCCAAACCCAAATGGCTTCTACATCAGGAAATGACCCATATTCGAATACTTACAATCCTGGCTGGCAAAATCATCCAAATTTTTTTTGGAAACCTCAATCTGTCATCAACCCAATATCAATTAGGCCTAACCATTAGGAGACCCAATTCAAAAACATGTCGTATTCCCAATATCCAAGCATCCCACAACCTCTACCAAGTAATCATGATCCTACTTTCGAAGATAATGTGCTACTAGAGGTAGGCACTGGGCCATGCTGCCCATGGCATGGCACGGCCCAGGCCCACATGGGCCATGCCAAGCACGGCCCAGTACTGCTACAGTACCGGGCCATGCCGGCATGGCCCCGTGAACCATGCTGTGTCGAGCGCAAAAATTTTTTTCTATTGGCCCAACACGGTACGGCCCATGACGGGCCTAGGCCGGCCCGCCGTGCCGTGCCATGCACGGCCCACCTGGCACGGCCTAGGTGGGCCTGAGCCGTGCTGGCCCAGGTGGGCCACACGGCCTACTTGGGGCCTGGCCCATGCATGGCTCAAATAAAAAATTTATAAAAAAATATTTTTTTGATAAATTAAAAAATTATTAGGAATAAAAAAAATTTATTTATATAAAGCTACCTTAATGGTGAGGGGTTTGGCATAGATCCCTACCAGTTTATTAATTTAAAATCAAAATAGTACATAAGGGAGGAGGGCTAGGCCTGACCTCCAGAACATAATACAATAAGCAAGGAGAAAAAATAGAAAGAAAAAAATAAATATGACTTACTTTAAGTTTTTAACAATTTAAAAAATAAAAATATACAATTATAAAAGTAGAAATAACTCACCCATCGCTCATTAGTCATTAGTAGTATTTGTATCATCATCATCTTCGCTAGTTAAGTCATGTCCACCTTTATCTTGAAGCCTCGCCTCAGCATCCAACCAATCTTTGAAGCAGATAAGCATCTCAACTGTCTCGCGAGTCATTCTACTTCTTTTTTTGTCCAAAATACGTCGACCTGCACTGAAAGCGGATTCCGATGCTACTGTGGACATCGGCACAGCTAAAATATCTCGTGCAATGGCAGACATAACATGATATTGATTTTTAACACTCTTCCACCAAGCTAATACATCTAGACTTTCTATTTGATCTTCATCATATGTAGAATGAAGATTTTTTCGTAAATAAAATTCCAATTCATTACTTAAAGATAAAAAAGATGAAGCATGTGCGTGCCTTCTAATGAATGAAAAAATAGATGACGAATGAGATCTAGAAGAAGAAGCAGAGCTTTGAGCAGGTATTATAGATCCATAAATTTTATTATTATATAAATAATAAATATCGTTAAGAAGTCATGTTACCTCATCTTTAGCAGGTTCAGGATTTTGATTCATGTTTTCACAATATTGATCAATTAAAAAAATTACACCATTTAATTTAACTCTAGGATCAAAAACAGCAGCTAAGTTATGCAATGGACATATCCTATTCCAATATTCATTCCATTTAGTTTCCATATTATGTATAATAGGCATTAAAACTTCATGATATCTATATTCTTTAAATTTTTCACTAATTACATATGCTTTGTATAAAAATGAACAAGAAGTTGGATAATAAATACATGAAAGAACATTTGTAGCATCATAAAAAGAAACCAAAAAATCTTCTAAAATTTTACCTTGATTCCAATCAGCTTCAGTCAATGTAAATCCTAATCCATTCTCATTAATATAAGCACTTAATAAGTTCTTATATGGATATGCATCATGTATCATGGCATAGGTACTATTCCAATGAGTTATTACATCAAGTTTAAATTTTTTAAAACATTTACCATGATCTATACATAATTGTTTAAATTCTTGAAGTCTTGACCTTGAAGCATGAATAAAAGAAACTACATTTCTAATTTTTGAAATAACCTCTTGAATTATGTTCATGCCAGATTAAGCCGAAAGATTTAATATATGACATGCACATCTAATATGAAATAATTGTCCATCTAAAATGGGATGCAAAGAGTCGTTTAATAATGCAACAACAGAATTATTATTAGATGCATTATCAAAAGTAATTAATATTATTTTATTATTAATATTATATGAGCATTTGAAATTTGTTGTCCTAAATGCAGAAAATCAAAAGCATGAAAAGTAATAATTCATTTATTTAATTACCAATCATTATCAATATAATGAGCAGTAATAGTAATAAAATAATTACTACCTACAGATGCTGACCAAATATCAGAAGTTAAAGAAATTCTAGCATTTAAATTTGAGAGGCTTTCTGTTAAACTTTGTTTCATTACTAAAAAGTTTGTCATAGCCACTCTTCTAAATGTACGACCACTAGTTCTTTTATAAGTAGGTTGTAGGCCTAATTGAACATATCTTTTAAAATTATAAGATTCAAATAAACTAAAAGGTAATTCATCTTGAACTATCCATCTTACCAGTAATTTTCTTTGATTTTCGTGGTTATATGCAAAATTACCTATAAGTAATCCCTCTTGCATATTAAGGAGTCCTTGCTAATGGGAATCATGCATCCTATAACTCTCTTGATGTCTTCTTAGATGCCCTGTCCCCCAGTACTAGAACAACTGTAAAGTTTTGCACATTTTTTTACATTTTGCTTTATAGACTCCATCAACCATAATTCTTTCGAAATCAATCCAAACATTACTAGTCCTCTTACAAGAAGAGGCTTGACACTCACTGACACTAGCTCTAGATGGAACTTAGAGTTGGGAATGGGATTGGGGTCCTTGGGGATTAGTTTCTGTTGGGGAGATTGTTGAGAAATTGATGCCCCAATTTTATTGATTTTGATGATTACCAAAGCCATGAGTATATTAAAAGATGCAATGAATTTATTTACATGAGCAATGAATTTATTTCTAATAATCAATGAGTTTGTTAAGTATGACTATAATCAATTGGAAAGTAGCTTCAAGTTCCATGTTCAAGCTTTCAAAAAGAAATTTTTATACTTCATATTTCAATCAATAAGTTTTTGGAACATATCTTAAATTGATTCTTAATGTCAAATTTATTATATTCAAGTTAAAATTTGATTTAAAATTAATCTAGAACGAATTTCAAAGTCAATCGAAAATTCTCTGAATTTTGATACGTTCCGGAGCCGACTCTAGAGTTTCAGAGTCGACTCCACTCAGTATACAGAGATGTCTGATTTTCTCGAGTCGACCTCTGTGATTTCAAGAGTCGACCCCTGATATTGTCGAGCCGACTCCATGACTGTGAGAGTCGACTCCGCTCAGACTCCAGAGAGTTATTTTTCTGAGCACTTCTCGAGTCGACCCCTTGCTTTTCATGAGTCGACCCCCAACTGTCAGGAGCCGACACCTTATTTTTGTTGAGTCGACCCCTTAACTATCTGAATGTTTCTATTTCTGGCATCGCATCTTCGAGCCGACTCGCCTAAAGTTGGAGCCGACTCCAACAAATCTGGGCGTGATTTTTTCTGAATGCCAACTCAGCGTCAACGGTATATTTTTCAATAACGGCTATATTTCTTTGTTTCTAACGGCTATATTTTTGCAGAGTCTATAAATAGAGATGCCGTTTTCAAATCAAAGATATACATATATAGATCAAGAGAGAAAAAGAAAAATCTTTCAAAAAGAGAAAAAATAGAGCGTCATTTGAAAAATCCGAGATTCAAAAATAGAGTGAAAGAGAAGGAGTGAAATCAAAGGAGACTTCATCTGTGCTCAAGTTCATCAATCCAAGAAAGTCTAGAAGAAAATCCAAGAGGCATTCAAGATCAAATCAAGAGATTTTCAACATTCAAAGAAAGGGAGAAAAAGTTCAAATTAACTCCAACATTCAATTCGTGAAGAATCTGAGCTGAGGCCCGATTCCACACTTCAAAGGAGTTGAGGAAAAGAAGAAAAGAAGAAAAGCCTGCACTCAAATCAAATCTAAACAGGTCCTTCTAAACTTTGCTTTTATTTTGAAATATCTGCTCAAAAGGAGCTGTTTTGTACTAAACTCATATTTTATCTTGTGATTTGCTAATTCAATCAGTAGATTGAATTAGTGGAGGTAGTTTACATCGGCACTAGCTAAGGAAAGCTTGTGTGTTGGGTTTTGTGCTGGTGAGCCCGTGTAAAATCGGCTGGGTTCGTTGTGATCCCGGGAAAACAACAAGTTTGGGTTGTGAGCTTGTAAAATAACTCGACTGTAATCGAGGAGATTATAGTGTGGACCCAAGTGGAGCTTGGGAGTGGACGTAGGTGTTGGATACACCGAACCACTATAAAATCTTTGTGTTTGCCGTGTTTATTTGTCTCTCTCTCTCTTGCTATTGTGCTTGAATTAATTGTGTACATCTTCTCATCAATAGTTTAAATTGTTTTAAAAGGCTTAATTTTAAAGTACCCAATTCACCCCCCCCCTCTTGGGTTGCCATCTGGGCCAACAGTTTCCTCACCCTTAGAAAAAGCGTGCATGTTAAAATTATTTTCATTAAAAGATGTCATATCTAAAATTTTTAATTAATAAATATAAAAAATAAAAACTAACCCACAAAAAGGAATTAAGAAAAGATCAGAGGTGGAGGCGTAGAGCCGAGATTTGTGAGTTTCCTCTTGCGCTCTCGCCTCTCAACAAGAATTGACCTTGTAGCACTTGACTACTTGCTTGAGCACTTGCCACTTGTAAGAACACTTGCAAACTAAAAATTAAATTGCTAATCTACTAGAGCACTTGCTGGAAGAGAGAAATGGTAGTAATAGAGGAGTTGGTTTGGTATGGTAAGAATGAGGAAGAGTTCATCTATTATAGAATTCCCAATTTTTTTTCAAAACTACCCTTTGATATAGCCGTTATATGACTGTTAGGAGGGGTAAAATGGTCTAAACCCCTCCCAACAGCCTTTAACGGCTATATAGCCGTTAAAATGGATATAGCTGTTTTTAACGGCTATATAGCCGTTAAAAATGGCTGGGCCATTGGCCCAGCATGTGCCTAGGCACCTGGTGCCTAGGCACCAGCGCCTAGGTTGGTGCCCAGGCACCAGGCGGCCCATGGCATGGCCCCCAGCACGGCCCAGCATGGTCGTGCCATAGCACGGCCCATCACGAGCCGTACCAAATTTGAATTTATTTTTCTGTGCCATGCCTGGCATAGCCCATTAACAAATGGGTCGTGCCAGGCTCGGCACGACAATTCTTAAGGCATGGTAGGCCCAGGTCATGCCATGCCAGGCATGGCCCAGTGCCCACCTCTAGGTGCTACAAGCACTGAAGGGGCTAGAAATGAATACTCAACTCCTTTACTCCCATACCTAGTCTATCGCCAAGCTAGAAACCCAAATAGATCAACTAGCAACAGAT
Organism: Calamus simplicifolius; assembly: GCA_900491605.1. Lineage (NCBI taxonomy): Eukaryota > Viridiplantae > Streptophyta > Magnoliopsida > Arecales > Arecaceae > Calamus > Calamus simplicifolius. The sequence goes on along the minus strand of UESW01003832.1, from coordinate 1,565,870 downwards.
TTCAGTAGGAGGGAGGAGGGTAAATTACCCAGTCATCCAATTAGTAATCCAAAAGGGCAATATATGGCTGAGAGCTTCACTGGTCCAAAAACTTCTCCTGAACATGCCAAATCTGTTATAACCCTTAAGAACAGAAAAAAAAGGTAAGTCTAAACATTGGTTTCCTATCGAGTAACCATGCACCTTCACCTAAGTAAGCATTATTGTTCGCATCAAAAAGTGGGCAGTGTGAATATAAAAAAATAAAAAAATAAAACTATATATATTAGGTAGTTTGAAAGCTACCTCAAGTCAGGTACTTAATTTAAGGGTGTATAAAAAATTAACTAAAGTAAGTGATAAGCAAAAATACCATTGTTCCTTACATGCTAGTACCAATGCTAAGTTAGCCATCACAAACACAAGTGCTGTAGATCTATGGATGAACTCTAAAAAAGTTTCTGATAGTTTTGACTACGAAATTTACTTCAAAAACTCAATACTTAGTTAGTGATACTGGCTAGCTTTTTTCAACTTTAAGCCTATATTTAATCTTGCAAAAGAGAATCTTAGTGATATGATTTTATTTTAATTATATTGCTAAGGGACTAGCAATAATTAACAAGGGTAAATTACCCGGTTAGCCCATTAGTAATCTAAGAGGGCAATACATGGCTGAGAGCTTCACTGGTCCAAAAACTTCTTCTGAACATGCCAAATCTGTTATAACCCTTAGGAACGAAAAAACTTTAAATCAGTATGAAGTGACTCAACAAGAAGAGCTACTCACGCCGACTAAGCCAGAAAGAAAAAATATTAAAAAAGAAGAAGAACCAATTGATTCAACACCCATACTTAAGGCTCCATTTCCAAATGCTTTAGAATCTCCTCTGATAAGAAGAATATCAAGATGAATGAAATGTTAGAATTGTTCAAACAAGTTCAAATTAATTTGCCCCTTCTTGATGCAATTAAACAAGTTCCTGCTTATACCAAATTCCTAAAAGATTTATGCACTCAAAAGCGAAAATCTAAGGCACACATACTGAAGAAAGTCAACCTAACTGAGCAAGCCAGTTCAATCTTTCAGCAAGTTACTCCACCCAAATTTAAGAATCCTGAAACCTCAATTATATTCTGTGTCATAGGAAACCTTACGATTAAGAAAGCATTGCTAGATTTAGATGCAAGTGTTAACCTTCTCCCAAGTTCAGTGTATGACTTATTTGGATTTGGAGAATTGAAACCAACAACGATAACCCTGCAATTAGCTGACCGATCAATTAAGGTACCCAGCAGAATACTAAAGGATGTGCTTGTTAAAGTGGATGAATTTTATTTTCCAGTAGACTTTTTAGTTTTAGTTATAGAATCTGGTCACAACCCCAGCCAAATACCAATCATTCTAGGTAGACCCTTTCTAGCAACTACTAATGCTTGTATAAACTGTAGAACTGGGGTTATGGATGTATCTTTTAGAAATAAAAAGCTGAGGTTGAATATTTTTAATGCATCTCAAGGACCACCTCTATACGACCATAATGAGATCAATATGCTAGAGAAAATTATAGATGATAAGACCCCTGCTTTATTCTACTCAGATCCTTTACAGGCATATCTGACACATTTTGGAGTGGATGATTTGATATTGATGGATATACTAAAGAAATAAATGTAATTTTAGAGCCATCCAATTTTAGCACCATTCCCCTTTGGACTGTAAAATACAATCAATTACCTATACACTCTAGTACATTGATGGTACCCTCCCTAGAAGCACCACCTTTCCTAGAGTTAAAGCCTCTCCCTACTATGTTGAAATATTCATTTCTTGGACCCAATGATACCCTTCCAGTAATCATTGCATCTGATTTAACTATTGTCAGAAAGACCAGCTTTTAGGAGTGCTCAAAGAATATAAGGAAGCGATTGGATGGTCCATTGCCGATCTGAAAGGAATTGCCCCTCCATCTGCATACATCATATTCATTGCGAGGAAAATGCCAAACCTTATAGAGACATGCAGAGGAGACTTAATCCTATTATGAGAGAGGTTGTGAAGAAAACGATAGTAAAATGGTTAGATGCATGGATTATCTACCCAATTTCTGATAGCAAATGGGTTAGTCCCACCCAAGTTGTACCTAAGAAATCAGGAATTACTATGGTGAAGAATAAAGAAGGAGAATTGCTTCCAACTCGTACCATAATTGGTTGGCAAGTTTGCATAGACTATAGAAAACTGAATAACGTTACTAGGAAATATTATTTTCCGCTACCTTTTATCTATCAAATCCTAGAACGATTAGCTGGTCAGCAATTCTTTTGCTTTCTGGATGGTTATTCAGGGTATAATCAAATACCAGTCTTTCCTGATGATCAAGAGAAAACCACCTTTACTTGTCCTTATGGAATGTTTGCTTTTAGACGCATGCCATTTGGACTTTGTAATGCACCTTCTATATTTCAGCGATGCATGTTGGCAATTTTCTCAGACATGGTAGATAATTTTTTAAAGATATTTATGGATGACTTTTCAGTATTCGGGACCACTTTTGAGGATTGCCTTAATAACCTATCTCAAGTATTGAAATGATATAAACAAACAAATTTGATGTTAAGTTAGGAAAAGAGCCATTTTATGGTCCGAGAGGGAATTGTTTTAGGCCACATTATTTCTAAGAAGGGGATTGAGGTAGATAAGGCCAAAGTAGAAGTCATCTCAAAACTTCCACCTCCAACTTCAGTCAAACAAATACGATCCTTTTTTGGTCACGCTGGATTTTATAGGAAATTCATCAAAGACTTTAGCAAAATTTGTAGACCTTTGTCAAAATTGCTTGCCAAAAAAATCCCTTTATTTTTTATGATAATTGTTTGAAATCCTTCAATAGTCTCCGTACAGCTTTGACCACAGCACCAATTATCAAGCCTCCTAATTGGCCCTTTCCCTTTGAAATCATGTATGATGCATCAGATTTTGCAATTGGTGCAGTGTTAGGACAAAGAATCGATAAGGAGCCATATGTGATTTATTATGCTAGCAAAATCCTTTCAAATGCTTAACTAAACTATACTACTACTGAAAAAAAGTTATTAGCTATTGTGTTTGCTCTAGAAAAATTTTGATCATATCTTTCAGGATCTAAAGTTCTAGTTTACTCTAATCACACGGTCCTTGAAGACCTCTTATTAAAGAAAGATACTAAACCACGATTGATCATATGAATTTTGCTTCTACAAGAATTTGACTTAGAGATTCATGATAAGAAGGGTTCTGAAAATGTGGTAGCTGATCACATCTCTAGAATTTTAGTTGAACACATATCAAGCTCAGATGAGATCATGGAGAAATTTTCTGATGAACAATTTTTTTCAATTTCTTCTGGTCTTCCCTGGTTTGCCCATATTGTCAATTACTTAGCAACAGGATAAATTCCTTTTCACTGGTCTAAACAAGAAAAGGATAGATTTTTTTCACAAGTAAAGATTATTTTTGGGAAGAACATAAATTGTTTAAGCATTGTCTTGACCAGGTAATTAGACAATGTGTCCCTGAGAGTGAATTCAAAAGCATACTTAAATTCTATCATACCCTTTATTGTGGCGGACACTTTAGTGGAAAGAAAACTGTAGCAAAAGTGCTGAAGAGTGGATTTTATTGGCCAACACTTTTCAAGGATGCACATGAGTTTAGCCAAAACTGTTTGCGATAAGAAAGATATGATGCCACTGACTTCTATATTAGTAGTCAAAATTTTTGATGTTTGGGGAGTCAATTTTATGGGACCTTTTCCTATTTCGTTTGGATACGAATACATGTTGATTGCAGTAGATTATGTGTCAAAATAGGTTAAGGCCATAGTAACCCGAACTAATGATCATAAGGTTGTAATCAAATTCATTCAACATAATATTTTTAATCGATTTGGGTGCCCCAAGAGTTATTATTAGTGATGGTGGCAAACACTTTACTAATAGACACTTTGAGAACTTAATGAAGAAATATGGGATAACCCATAAAGTTGCAACATATCATCCCTAGACTAGTGGCCAAGTAGAAATCTCTAATAAGAAGATCAAACAGATTTTAGAGAAGTCGGTAAGGCTCGATAGAAAAGACCGGTTAACACGTTTAGATGATGCATTATGGGCTTATTATACTGCATTTAAAACTCCCATAGGAATGTCTCCTTACCAACTAGTGTTTGAAAAAGCTTGTCATTTGCCAGTAGAATTGGAACATCGTGCATTTTGGGCTATTAAACAATTTAACTTTGATATAAAAAATGCAGGTTCCAATAAGAGACTCCAGTTGAATGAGTTAAAAGAGCTATGCAATGAAGCGTACGAAAATGCTAAAAATTATAAGGCTCGAACTAAAGCATATCACGATAAATATATTTCGAGAAAAACCTTCGAACCTAATCAAAAAGTTTGGCTTTTCAACTCAAGACTAAGACTTTTCCCTAGAAAACTTCGCTCCTGCTGGGACGAACCCTTTCTTGTAACCCAGGTATTTCCCCATGGGGCGATAGAACTCAAAGATCCTAAGCAAGGAAATATTTTTAAGGTAAACAATCAATGATTGAAGCCTTATATGGATGGAATTAATGACGAGAAGTTAGTTGAATCTATTGACCTTTTGGATCTAACATCACCATGATTCTAAGCACAGTTTGGCTAAAGACTTTAAACTTAGCGCTCTTGGAAGGCAACCCAAATTTTTATTTTCTAACTTTATTTTAGTAATTCTTATTTATAGAAATAAGAGACTGCTCCACACGATCACTCCTAACATTACACGAGGCATATCTCATCGAGATGGTATTTTTTCTTGTTTTATTCTTTCTTATTCCATCATTGAGGACAATGAGAATTAAGTTGGGGGATAAGGAAATCCTTTTTGAAAAATATTTTGAAAACACCTTGGCAATTTTTAAAAATTTTAATTTTTTTTAAATCATGTGCCATGAAAGAAATTCTATAAAGTTAGAAAGTATTAGCTAATTACTGTAGTGAGCCATGGAATAGACTAGCTATCAGACTTTTAGTGGCCTACCTAGGTCATCTAAAGGCTATTAGCACTTTTATTACACATGTACACTGACGAGGTAAACTAGGTATTAGTTGTAAGGTCAATTAGAGATTCAATCATTATTAAAAATTGGTAATTGATATACACCCCAATGAGAAAAATTTGAATTTAAGGAAAGAGCTACCTGCCTGATTAAAAAATAATAAAAAAATTAGGCCTAAATATTGGTTTTTCATCGAGTAACTAGGCACCTTCGTCAAAGTAAGCGTTGTTGTTCGCATCAAAAATGGGCAGTGTAAAGATATTGCTAAAAAAATAAAATAAAATAAAAAAATAAAAATATATATCAGGTAGTATGAAAGCTACCTCAGATCAAGTGCTTAATTTAAGGATGTATAAAAAATTAACTAAAGTAAGTGATAAGCGAAAATATCATTGTTCCTTACAAGCTAGTACCGAAATGCTAAGTTAGCCAACACAAACACAAATGCTGTAAATCTATGGATGAACTCTAAAAAGTTTCTGATAGTTTTGACTGTTAAATTTACTTCAAAAACTCAATACTTAGTTAGTGATACGGGCTAGCTTCTTTCAATATTAAGCCTATATTTAATCTTGCAAAAGAGAATCTTAGTGACACATGATTTTATTTAATTATATTGCTAAGGGACTAGCAATGATAAGTTGGGAAGAGTGATAAGTACATAAATACTAGCCATAAAAGTAATAATTTATAGATCAAATTATTGTTATTCTTTTAAATTTAATAGTTTTATATAATATTTTCGGGAAAAGACCCTGCCAACTCGAAGAGCTTGATTTTAGGAGTTCAACAATACAAAAGGCACTCAAATCAGACTTAAAATGAGCTCAAAATAGATTTTTCAATATTTAATCCTAGAATTGCACGAAACTTAAAGCAGTCGTGGATAAGAGGAAATCATGTGATATTTTTAAGGCTGCGATTTAAACTTTGAAAGGAACAAATCTGATATGTGAAGATAAAACGAGCAGTTAACATAGATTACACACGGAGTCCGTCTTCCTTCCTTATAAAGAACACTATCGAAGCCATTTGATAAATCATCCAATAATCCTTTCATCTCTCGTCCTTCTCTTTGTTCCATCCCACTACTATTTTTGTTTCTTCTAACCCAAATCTTTCCATCCATTCTTCATCCACTAATCAATTATACCCTCCATAATCAACCTTTTTTTTATTTCAAGAAGCGAAAGCGGAAGCGGATGCAGGGAGTAGGAAGCAGATAGCAGATCCATAATCTCATAAAGTAAAAGTAGATTATATTTTTTTATATACTCTTGTGGATACTATGAAATAAAGTATTTATTTATATTTACTTTTTATTGAATATTCTTCAAGCAAAAATAATTTTTGACTGATCTATTCTCTAAAAGGGATGGACCGTGATCTACGGGTACGGGCCGTACTCTAATTAAGATATATCATATCTTAATTTTTTTTTACAACCAATGATCTGCTTATTTAAATATTTAATTGCATAAATTTATTTCAAGATAACTACTCAAAGTTTCTGTGGATTCGATCCCTTACTCTTGCTACTCTATCTAAGATTAGTGGAATTAAGGTGTTTAAATCGTTGGACACGCATCAAGAAGCAATGAAGGCATTAACTATTCCAATAGATAACATGATCAGATAGCTAATTCTAGATGTAAAAAGGAGGTTGCAAGAGGATATGCAATTATAAGAGCTTATATACTTTATAGTTAATGAAATTTAATACATGGCAGTAGCTTTGTTATAGTTATACTAAAAATGTAAGGTATAATTTGCATTAATGAATTCAAATGGTAAATGACATAATAATAAAAAGAAAAAGGATTTGGTTGTTAACATGAATTCATTACGACTGTTACTTGAAATATGGCATAACTTGAAATGAGGCAAGTTCTTATAAGAAGATATTTAGTATAACTCTTGATTTTCATCTAATTCAATAAAAACTAGAATGTTAAATGTACCAAGAAAATAAATAAAATACTAATTTCTCTTAGCCACATACCTAAGCTACAATAAGCTAATGTAATCTAACTACAAGAGATTCAAGAGTTTAGGGTAGGTTCAACACTCCTCAACCATTCGATATTCTAATGTTGTCATTGTAATAGATATTGAAACTCTAATTAACTTGGACCAATTTCAAATAACCTAGATATGAAAAGTAGCTTTTATAAGCGATTTACACTTTATCTGATATGAAGGAGGGAGAAGAGTTTGAGCCTGCAATCCTTTAGTTAACCCTCTCCTTTAAGAAATTGTTGAATGCACTAACAACCAAAGGAATGATATTATTCAGTAGAAATCTCGAACTGATCATGAGCACTAACTACCACATTTTTATTTAGTTGAGGATTTATTTATAATACCTCCATCACTAAGTTGCTACCGCCAACCCCTACTGCTAAGTGTACTCACGGAGACACTCCACCATGTTAGTATTATTAGAGACCTCCAACAGATGGGTGCAAAGATCATAAGCTTGTTGGGATCATGCTTAGTCTTTTAGGATAGAGTGTTGGTCATTAGCACTTTCATTGGAAATGAGTTCCAAGTTCTATTCTATACAGTACTTAGAATGCTTTAGTGGAAGGCAACGAGAAACCACAAATATGAAAACTAATATTTTAATTTGGTTTATTTCAAAAGGAGCAACTTATTAGGGTTTATATATTTATCTTGAGGGGGAGCATTTTAAATTGATCACTTCATCATTGTACATAAGTGGTGTCGGACCATCAAAAACTTTGATAGATCTTAGACCTAACAAAAACTCAAGATTCAATAATTAAACATATATTATTATTTTGCTTATAAATCATTGCTTTTCTAGAAACAAGAAACTAGAGAGCGGACAATGGGCCTCAAAAATTCCTAAAAACTTCTTTTAATATGTAAACTATATGGGTTCTCATAAAATCCAATAAAGGATGCACTTGTATATTAGACAGGTTTTCCTTAAACAAATTAGAAAAAGGTTAAGGAAAGATAATATTATGCTTAAGATGATCACATAGCTTATCATATGAGAACCATGCAATGGCCATCAAAATATCATATGCATCATGCATGAATCACAAAACACCTTCCATGCTTTCTAAATTAGAGAGGAAACAAATAAATAAATGAAAAAAATGTTTGCAAATTGACCTTTCCATCCTTATATAAGCTTACTTTTATCAATGGTGGCAGCCTCTCTAATTAGCCTTTACATCCTTAATTATCACCGAACCTTAATACCTTTGATCTTTGCATATCAACATTACTGTCGTATCTTTCCTAACTCCATCTACTTTTCTATTCGTACAAATACTCTGATTATTGTGTCCTTATTATTCTCTCCACCTATAACACCCCCTACCACCATTGCTTTGAAATAAGATTCAAAGCTCTAAGACCATAACCTTGTTCTCACCATCACCATCATCTTCTTTGAAGCTCAACAATTTGCTTGCTTAACTTTGGACCTGGTTGAGCATTATCGAACAGACCTTTTTTTTAAAATTAAATTTCCTTGACTAAAATTTAGGGCATGAAGCTTGCTAATTTGACAATGATATCATCATTTGGACATGGTGAAGAATAAAAGGAATTGGTTATTTCCTATAGAAATTTGATGGCAATTAGTAGGATACTATTACACATACGAAGACTATGTTGTATGTGTAAAGTTATCATTCTACAAGTTAGAATTCTTGGTTTTCATGTACATAAGAGGTAACAGTAGTAAAGGCAATAATGTTGATAGTAGTAAAGATAATAATATTGTTGCTCTTGTGGTGCACATTCAAGAAGCTTTTAATGATAATGGAGGAACATTAGGTTCCATAATTATGAACGGTGAAAGAAGGCCATGGCATGATCAAGGGTGGTTTGAAGCCTTAACCTATTCTTTAAGAGTGTAAAATAAAAAAACGAAAATAAAAAGAGTAGATAAGGCTTGATCTAGTGAAACCTACGCCCAAGGTAAGGCTAAAGTATACAATCGAAGAAGGCTTGATGAATAAGGCACCCTCTCTAGTCTTAGGTACAAAAACCTAGATTTGCACACATTTAAAGGTCAAGGTTTAGGATATTAGAGTCATGTCATATATTTTCTCAATAGGCGCATAGTAACTAGTTTCTAAAAACTAATAATTCTAGCCCAAACTATGCCTTTAGATGCTTTGATTGAGAGTTGAAAATGCTTAGAGACCTCTAAGAGGATAGCTTAAAGGATCTTGCGACCAATCCTCCTATTTAAATTCTCAATTTTGAAAAGAGAAAAAGATTTGTAAACTACTAATTAAAGAATAAAATGAAAAAGAGGGAAGCTATATAATCACCAAGGAGAAAAAATTCATCATATTAAGTGAGGATTGCATTCTACTATTTAAGATTAAAAGATATACATGAAAATAAGTGAAAAAAATAAAAGAATTTTTGTTTGATGGTGCCTCGACATACTTAGCATGATCCTCTTGTTGGAGATTTTAGAGGAAATCTACCCTAATTAAAGCTTTTTATCACTATTAACCTCCTTGGATTTGAAATAAAGGTTATATTCTTTCACTTCTATAGATCAAAAGATAGATTGATTAAAGGAGATAGAAAAACTAGAACTAGAGGAAGAAGCTTAACAAATTAAAAAGGTAGAATGAATTAAAAGAGGGGATCAAAGAATTAAAAAGGGATCCAATTCTCTTATCTTGGAGTTTATTTATAAAAGTGAGGGTTTGATCAATGGGGCTGCAAACGGGGCAGGTCAAGTCATGCTTGATCCCAATCTGATCTAATTTTGCATTTGGACCTTGATTTTAGATCCAAACCTAACCCATTTGCTTAGCAAAACAAGTCTATAAAAGAAAATTTAGACTCAATTGGGTCCAACCCAATATATTATGTATGAGTGAAGTATTTAACTATTGTTTTATTACTAGAATCTAGTAATTAATAATCAAATATAGATCCATTAAAAAATTTAAATATAATTAAAAGAATCAACTCAACCTTAAATTTTTTAATCCTAAAACTCTTAATGTTATCCAAGTAAATGTTGTCCTTATGTTTATGAATTATAATATTTAAAACATTTATTAATATACCTGAAGAAAATATAAATAAGAATCCACTAAGATAATAATAAAATATAAGTATTTACACATAACTAGAGAAAAATATAAGAGGGGATCTAGTTATTAGGATGAAAGAAGAATTAATTTAAATTAGAGTTTGTTTATATAATTAAAGTTTATGGATCGAGATAAATCAAGGTTTGGGTCTTGCTGAGTCAAAAAAAAAAAAAAAACAAGACCCGGACCTGACTCAAAATTTAAATGGAAACTAATTTTCAAATCTGACCTAATCCATGGGTTTCTAAATATGGATCAGATTGGATCTAATCGGGTTGAGACAGGATCGACTCATGTATTGACCCAACCCATTTGTAGCCTTATAGATTAATAGTTGAGATTCAAATATTTGAATTTGTAAAAGAGCTAAAGTAATACCAAATGACATCAATGGTTACTCCTTAGGAACAACCATGGATTAAGGATTTAAAATTTAAAAGTTAGATAACTTATATGCTCTCTTTATTAGATAAATAGAAATTCTTCTCTCCAATTTAAGTTTAGAGAAGAGAGATTTAGCCTCTTTTTGGACGGAGAGAAAAGTAGAAAGGAAAGAAAATTAGAAAAAAAAAACAGGAGAGAAAATAAAATTTACCTTGTTTGGATGGAGAGAAAAGTAGGAAGAAAAGAAAACTAAAGGAAAAAAATAGAGAAAAAAGTGGGGGTCCCACGTAAAAGTTTTCTCTCCAAACCGGAGAGATTTTGGAGAGAAAACTTAAAATTGCTCTTTCATTTTTTTTCATTCCGATATTGATCCTTTCAAAATAACTAATGTATTTTTTAATCATTTATAATAAAGGCATTATTGTCATTATAAATTATCATTTTTTCTCTCCTCTCTATTTTCCTCCCACTCATCCAAACAGAATGAGAGAAAATATTTTCTCTCCACTTTTCTTTCCTATCCATTTTCTTTTCCTTCTATTTTCTTTTTTTCCACTTTTCTCTCCATCCAAATAGAGCATTAGAGTCCAAAATTTCGTATCTATTTTATATTCTTAATTATTTTTCACTTTTAAGGATTTTTGGATAGATTCTTAGAGATTCTGGGGTGATTTTAATTAAGTGATACAGATATGCCCAAAAAATTATAAATTATTTATGGGATTCTAAGTTATAAGTAGAGGTAGCAATAGCTTAGGGGAGGCAAGAATCCAAATTTGATCTTGATTTAAGTTTATTTCATGAGGTTTTAAATATAACCTAACCTATATTTAAAATTGATTTAGGATTTTCAAGGATAGAATTTTGATTAAATTTGTTATGGTTAAGTCGAGCAGACCAATGGGACATGAATTGGGACGGATAGAGAGTGAAAATGAATGTTCATTGGAGAAGAATTGGATCGAAATAAGTGAGTTAGGCTCAACCAAATCAATTAAGCTAAGTCAGTTCAAGAAATTTAGTAGGATTAATGGGACTTCCATTTATTTGGGTTCAAAACTGATTAATTGAGATTGGATTTAGGCATGAGAGAGGATGAAAATTAGGTTTCTATTGGAGTGTAATAGAATGAATTAAATAAAAAAGTAAGAATTTTGGGATCAAAATTTTTTTTTAAAAAAAATAGATCAATTGATACATTTGGATTTGTTTGGATGGAACCAAGTGCATAATTGTTTAACTGGAGGTGAGATGTTGAGTGTTCTTGATCAATTTAAAATATAATTTGAAATACAAAAAGTGAGTTAGTTAAATAATGATCCATCATAAATAATGATTCATCAAAGTCATAAAGTACAATTTCTTATGTGATCACTTATTATTTTTAGCTCCAAAAGCATGAGAGGAGATGCCATGAATATTTAAAACACTAATTAATAAAGCCATCAATTTTAGCCCATTGGCTATATTATGTAAGTTATAGATAAAATTAGATTGAATAATATCTATCTAGATTTATCTATGATATTTTGAGCATTTGACTAATATTTATATTATCTAAGAAAGGTAGGCCTATACATAGGATATGAGCACACAACTATTCAACCTATGTTTTAATTAACATTTAATTTTATTTGCAATCCCATAATCTTATATAGTCCTTATGAAATATCAATAGAAATAAGTGATTATTAACATGTCTTTAATCTAAATCACCTTTTATATAGTAATATTTATGATTTTGTATCTAATAGTATTTAACTTTCAAGGCTACATATGCCTCTATGCCTATATTGTTAAAGTTCAACTTGTATCTATATTTTGCTAAGCAAATATAAACATAAATTTAGCACCTAAATTTTATACATATGTGTATCTAAATCTATTAAATGAAAATGGTTGTAGATATATTAATATCCATGATACTTGATATTGTATTGGTTGTACTGTAAGGTAATAAGTTTAAGTTGGTGTAGGAGACGATGATATGAAGCTGACACTAACAAAAGTGAACCTAGAAGACTAGGAATAGCCTATCAAATTTGAGAGGAAAGAGGAAGATGAAGGTATGATCAGTATTTATTATTTTTATTTCTTTAATCATATCCTCTTTGCTAGCTAAAAAATTAAGAGAAACACTATGTGATTTTTGCATAATGTCACCTAGATTTAGTTGCATTGTTTTTCATATAGGTAGCATATAACTCTTCTAGTGCATAAAATATAGTTTTTTTTCTTTTTTAATTATTCTTGAAATGCAACATAATAGCATGACAAAATATAACAAATAGAAGGTTTCAATAGCAAATTTTTGCGGCCATAAAGTAATGAACTTTAATGACGATTAGTCATAAGCTTTATAATTAACATTGATGTCATTAATATTAGTATCCATATGATAAATGAAAAACTTTATACAAGTTCAGCTTTCATGTAGAAATTCTTTTTTTCTCTTTTTTCTAAGTATTTTTAAATTATCATAAAGAAAAAAATAAATTATAATAAATAAAATGTTTCGATAGCTAAATTTATGCTTTGCATTAAACATTGAATTTTAACTATGGCCAAACACATGAATACCAACATTATTAATATCTATATATCAAAAAATAAACTTAATTAATAGCTGAGTTTATTAATACTAACATCCATATAGTAAATGAAGAACTTTGCATAAATTTAGCCTTTATCCATGCACACACATATATAAAAATATATATACATACATATACATACATACATACACATACATACATACATACATACATACATACATACATATATATATATATATATATATATAGACACACACATTGTGTCATTTAAATCATAGCATTGTTTATAAAAGTTGGTGCCTCCAATTCAATTTTTAAATTTTCTTGCTACACTTTAGCATCTTTCACTCACTCTCTTTAACTCTTCCTTCCCTAACTTTTTTCATTTATTTCAAAGTTTAAAATTATTGATTATTCCTCTCTTAAAGGAGCCAATTATTAAGTTATTTATACAAAATATATTCATGAAAATCTAGTTCAAACCATTTTATAAATACTTTTTATGTATGAAATACTTGACCATTGTTGCCTAGCTATTTCCATCTATGAGTCTTTTCTATTAAAAAAATTAACTATAAAACAAAATGGATGAATGAAATATTCAAAAAAAAAGTAGAAAAAATGAAAAGAAGGCAAGCAATTCCCTAGACCCCTCTTTGTTTTATATTCATACATATTTTTTACTATAAATTTGTTGTAACTTTCCTTGTGTTTTGCAAATAGATTGCTTGATTTTTTATTTGGAATAATTTATTATAATCATACATGAAATTATTTTCTTTTAGAATTTTCTAAATCAGTATATATAGTATATCTAATTCAATTATCTTTGCTATGACAACTATATATTTACCTTTTGTTCATTCCAATATGTGTGTGTGTATTCCTTTCAATTGTATATTTATAAGATGTGTCGTTATTATACTAGTCTTTTTTCAGATATTATATGAAAAATTGATTGAAAGAAATTCTATTTGGTTATAAGCCCTTATTTATTTATATATTAATTAAGTCAATGATATATTTTTTAATTATTTTAAGGGTAATTGAATTGGATAATATGTACAAATACAACTCCATTAATTACATACAATTATCCAAAGAAAGAAAATTTCATATGCAATTTTTAACACAAATATGGTATTTTAGAGATGCATTATATTCATCAATATATTTACATTAGTTTTCTCAAGAAAAATTTCTAACTCTATACCTAGATACCACCTAGCTAAAACCATTTCTCATTTGTTATCATGGTTGAGTACAACATACTTTACTTTCCATCAATCAACCTTTAGCAAGATTTTTTGTAATCATATCATATAATAACTTGATTATACTTTATATTTTTAAGTTTGAAATGAATACATTCGTAGTAAAAGTATAAACTTAAAAATGTAGAACTAAATAAAGAAATAGAATAAAAAATAACTTAAAATACGGTTACACAACTATAACATAGAAGAAATTGAAACATGAAAATTATGTAGGAGAAGAATAAAAAAATGGATCACTTTATAATTTTAAGAAATAACTAACATAAAATAAATGAAATAAATATAAAAATAAAGATGCATATTATTTAGTAAATTTATAAAATTAAACTAAAAATAACTACAAAAATAAAAAAATGAATTATAATAGAGAATAAAAAAGATGAAATAAGAAAATTACTTAAGAAGAGTAAAATGAATCACTTTATAATTTAAATAAATTATTAAAAGAAAATAAAGAAAAATAAAATAAAATAATAAGACATAAACTAATAAAAATAATATTATTTAGCAAAACTAAAAACATAAAAGAATCTAGAACTACAAAATAGGACATCTAACTATAAAGAAAATTTGAAAGAAATATAGAATAGAATTAAAAAATATAAATAACACTAATCCAAAGGTATAGAAAAAAAAATAGATATTGCATAGATAATATAAAAATAACTTATAAGTTAAATAGAAGTAGAAGACAATATGTTAAATACTAAATTATCTTTATGCCAAAATATCAAATCATTGTATTGATATATTTATGGGGTAGATAATAAACTGGAAATAAAAAAATAAATATAAAAATAAATAACAAAATAAACAACAAAAAGATATCTTATAAAATTAAACTAAATATTGAAATCAGTTAGAAGATTCAAAAGAGATAAATTTAAAATTATAGAAAAATGAAAAAAAATGAATGTAGACTAACTAGTATATTTATAAAATAGAAATATATTCAAGAGAGATAAACATGTGCAGCAGTAAAATATAAATAAAGTATATATAACAATATTCAAATAATAAAGTATAAAAAGAAAAATAATTCAAAGAAAAATAAAATATGCTCCTTTTCTTTTCTCTCATAGGAAAATGGATAGTTAGAGGTTCAAGTGGACATAAATTGATTATTGACATGTGAAGATCGGTTTCAAAGGTTAACAAACTTATTTGAGAAGTCCAAACTCTTCTAAAATAGCCTCATAGGAAAAGTCTTTATGCATTAGGTGCGGTACAGGTCGCATGTATCGTGCTTGGTGATTGGCACGTGATGCGTGCACACACGCATGCTAAGAACAGAAATATCTTTTCCCCTTTGATGTGCACGCGCATGCGCTGTGCACTAATTACCAAGCACGATGCAGCTCCTGCTGCACCACATCTAGCAAGACTTTTTTAGCCTCATAAGTTGAGTCCCTTCAAAATATAAGTGAGATCTAGGCTCGAAGTATGATAGCATGCTCCCTTTTCGATAGAACATGTATGGCAATTTACGATTATGCATCAACAAGACACTTGCAAAATAGCCTATTTTACAACGTGTAGAAGCTCAACCCATTTGTTGAAGGGGAAAGCAAGACTACATACATCAAGGCATCAGCCTTTGCCTCATTCTACACTTATGATAAACTAGTTGTTTCATACTTATCTAGTCATCCATAAGTTTTGTTCTCTCACTTGATGAACTAGCTATTTCATGCCTTTGCCACGTTCTACACTTTGATGAACCAACTTATTCATGCCTATCTCAACAAGTTTGTCAGAGGAGTATCTAGACATCCAATAGTTGAAAAAGTCTTTGTTCACCGTGCACGGGCTCCTGCGCATACGTTGATTGATCGTGCGCATGTGTAGCTGCATATGCGATGCAAAAAGGATAAAAATATCCTTAGACATGTGCGGCCACATGCGCGCGTAGCCAATCACTACATGCGCGTACGTCCTGCATCATATGCGGTGCACAAAGAATTTTTTTCCTCAAGTTTTGTTCTTCCTGTGAGAATGGCTTGGACGAGATTCAAGGAAAAGCCTTCCTGCACCGCATGCACGCGTTGCTTGGCCGCACACAGATGCAAACCATGCGTGCAATGCACGAAAAGATAAAATTATCCTTGGCCCCAATCAGTGCACACGATGCATGCGAGAATGGATTGAGAGGTACGGATTAGTATCTTTTAATGCTAGAAATCCTGTTCCCAATCTTATGGATCTTGTGGAATGTCCAGAATAGGCCCTAATTTGTCTGCACTGGATGCAGTATTTTGTGTTGACGTGGCGTTCGGTCTGCAAATTTTGACGACTGCCACTGCAAGCTAATTGTAGTTGGTGCTGTGGCTTAAATGCATCATCCCTATCTCTGAAAATCATGTAATTGAGGAATTTGTGAACTACTTCAACATTTAAAGCTTCATTTCATTAGCTTAGTTCTTGCATGTTTTAGCTTGTTACTAAAACTGACCCTCTATCTGAATACTGGACACATCAGGATGTCGGAAAAACTAGCAGTAACCTTTGATCCCATGCTAGTGAGAATGATGTTGGCTGTTGGGCACAAATATGGTACTTGCATCTAGCTGCTATTCACCAAGTAGCAACAGTTCTCAACTGATCAACCACTGAAAACTTTAGTCCAACATCAGTATATTTTGTTGTCATTCACACAAAAATGAGCTTTTACTGAATCTGATGTCTGAAAAATAAAACAATTGGAGAGCACAAGAGCACCAACTTTAAATAGACAAGATCTCAACTGAAATCTTTGTCAAGAGATCCACTCTAAAACTCTCCTAAGTAGCTATATAAGATGTAATAATACAGAAAATGAGAAAAATAAAAGGCAGCATTAACCATACATTCAGCCTCTTCACCTTTAGAACCACATGCAGACAATGAAAGTGAGTTGCTCAGAAAACCAGAGTTGTATGACTGAATTGCTGTCCTGTTGGCCTTGGCAATGTGCTGCAAAATTAGTTAGCATGCCTATTTCTTGTTGAATATACCGAACAATGATTTGATGGCGTTGATGGCATTCTCATTGATGAAGGACTCATCATACTTTTTCATGAGAGATTCAAACTCCTCAGAAGCTCTTATGTTTGCCAAGTCAGGATCATTCCGAATGGTCTGCAACAATCAACATTTACATATATGATATGCTCCGGTGTAATTGGACTATAAGAGATAGTGTATGCTATGATTTGTGATGGTTAATACATCTGCAATTGATTTTGACATCAACAAACAATGCAAACTGAACTTCTCTATAACACGAGTGCGCTCACCTTAAAATCTTCGTATCCAGCCTGCATGGCATCTTCTAGAGCAGAAAGACCAGCTTGTACCTGCATGACAGGTCATTTAAATTGCATATATGAAGGTTCCTGGTTTGAACTTCAGATGTGCAATCTAGTTTGAACTTTAGATATGCCATGAGATGGATACCTGATTAAGCTTGGAATAACAGCATGCAACGTTGTAACTTGCTATTGAAGCTTCATTTGGTTCTGGTTTCGAGCCTAATACTGATTCAAATTTTTCCAAAGCTTCTTCATATTTCTCATTCCTTGTATCAACAAAGATTTTGACCAATCAGCATAGAAGACCTTTTCTTTTTGAGAAAAATCATCATTGTAGAAGAAAATATGACAACCCATTTCCTTGTCTTTGGCTCATTTTCTGCTTTAGAGATGAAAACACCATTATATCTCAAAGTTACATGCCCTGCCTCAGCCTTAGAGATGAAAATACCTTTTTTTAATCTCAAAGTTAAATACCCTGCTTCGAGACTCTTGCCTCTTCTAGAGACTTCTAGAGATGTCCATATTGTAGCACCACTTTCCTAAATTAGTAGCTAGGAAATTGGGATCAATTTCAAAAGGTTTCCCATCAGGTTAACCAGTCCTGAAATATGGTCATTTCTTCCTTGGAGTTTTCTCAACCTAGAATTCTGCTTTCTAACCAACCCTGCATTCAGTTGGAAAGATCATATTCTCACACTAATTTAACATGCACTACTCTATTTAGTTTAAAGTAGATCATATGATACGATCCCATAAAACAGCCGCATCAATTTTACCAACTTAAGAAAATTTTGATACACTTAATGTTGTCTGAATAATAGTCTTCATGTATTCCCCATAAAAATTACTGCGATTCACTCCTTCCAGCTCAGTGACAATATAAAGCTATGCATGTGAAGTAATGGTATCATTCTACCCCGCTGGAAATTGTTATTCAATGAAATTCTCACATTGTTAGCTAACAGAAAATTAAAATATAGCACTCAACAAGAAGAAGATAAATACATCTTTATCATCTGGAGTTCTTGACGTGTACTTCTCATGTTCCTTCTTTGACTAGACTGGGCTATTCTTCCTTTTACTTATTGTGCTTTCTCACATCCTCTCTCGCTCGGTCTTCTTATAAACTTCATTTCTTTTTCCTTTACCTCCCTCTCCCTTTGATAAAATTTTCCACTACTGCTTGAAAAAAGCAATAATCTAAACTTACCTGTAAAATTTCAACCCTTCCCGAAGATCATTCTCTCTGCGTTCCTTCTGTTCCATTTTCCGCATATAATTTTGCATCTGCAATAAAAAAAAAAAAAAAACCAAGCTTCTTGTCTTATCAATAACAATTAAAACTAAAGATCATCCTCACCAAAACTCTGGTCTGTATGCTATTCTTGCTTAACTTGAATTATTTATCATGGAAGAATAGGCGATATCTGAAAAGAGAATTGTTTGTATCCAGCTGTTGTACAAACTTGGTCTTTGCTTTACTGGAATTTAAAGCTGGACACTATTTGTCATTTAGCAGAAAACGTAAACAGGAATAAGTTGTCACTAGCTTCCCAATCACATTTGTGCAACTTGAGTTATGACCTTACAAGGAATCTGAATGTGTTCATCAAAGTATCGATTAACAAAACAGTAGTGTATACCTAATTCTTGAAATATTGCTGTCATATTCATTATTATATGAATGTTCATTGACAGCAGATGAGAATATTCTATAAAGCATCAACCAATATCCAAAAGTCATCATATTGTGACCATAGCCTGATGAGAAATAGAGAGACCTTCTCCATGTAAAAGAGATAGAGAGACCTTCTCCATGCAAGGAGTGAAGATACTAACCTGGATTTCCCTCACTCTGTTGCTAATAACTCCAGAATTCCTTTCTTGTCTAATGATCTCTTTCTCGGTAAGCTCACCAGCATCCACCGGCTTCCCTAGGTTATGTAAACATAACATGCATCGAATAGAAAATCATAATCAACTCAAGCCAAGAATAACACTGATTATGCATTAAGGGTTTAGATTTCCGACACACACAATCTCATGCACATATACAAAACAAAATGAAAAAGAGAAGGTTTTTAAGCAAATTGACATAATTCAGACCATAGTTACTAGAAGATCTCAGAAAATGGCTTTTTCCACTTTTTTTTTGATCATGAAGGGATTGCCATCAAATATGATTAAGATATGGATGATTTTATTTCTGAAAAAAATGAATCATGAAGCATGGCATATGGAAGAATGCATTTCCAAATATTTACACCTAAAAATCGAAATAGCATGGTTCAAGCATAGTGTTTAGGACTCTATTATGTCTACTTGAACCCTTTAAGGACTCTATTATGTCTACTTGAACCCTTTAAGGTCCCTTTGCAGGTCTTCTGCTGTTCTGCTTCAAATTCTTCTTGCCCCCACCACCTACTGATGTAGGGGGGAAATTAAATGAATTCACAGCCTCTGTTAGTTACAAGCCAAAAGGTTGACAAATCCTTGTGTTGCTACCATTTGGAAAAACCAATAATAGGATTGCATCCATTTTAATATCAGGAGGAAATTTTTGTAATTGAACCATAGGAACAGAAATGTGATGAACAAACCATATCTCTTTTGCATTTTCATGAGCAAAGGACCAATTCTCTGACGAATGGTATACATTGTTCGACCATATTCGGCAGCCGGCCATATCTCTGTTCCGAACACAGCACTGCATTGATCATCAAGATTCAGTCAAGATCCAAATCTTTTATTTGTTATGTAAAACAATGAAGAAAAGGAGAAATTTAGGCTTCATTTGGTTTTCAAGAATATTTTTTGTTTTCATAGTCTGAAAAATAATTTTTATTTTTTATCTCTAAAAACTACATTTAGCAAGTCAAAATAAAAATTATTTCTATTTTTTATTTTCATTATAAATGATATCTTTTGAAAGGATGGGAAAAAAAAAAAAAAAACTTAAAGAGAACATCGCCAGCTCCTACGTTTTCAAGTCCTCTAACCTTTTATTTTCCACTTCTTTTTCTTTTTTTCTTTTTCTAAGAAAACAGTGAAACATTTTGAGTTCAGAAAATTATTGTCATTTCCATTGGTATTTCCTATTTTATATGCAAATAAAAATAGAAAGTGAGACCATTCTCAAAAATTAAAGCCTCTCCAAAGATATTTTAGAGATAGTTATCAACATTATTAACCCACGTATCAGCAGGACAAAAGCAACAAAACAGCTCAAAAGCTCATTTTGATTGCAGAAAAGATGAAAAGATCTGTGAAATTACACCTATGACATGCGTAAAATTTCACTTTGACTGCAACAGAGATCAAAACTTTCCGATAATTAACCATGGAAAAGGAATAACGAGACTGAATCTATCATCCAACAAAACCTGGTGGCCACTACTTTATCTCCAACGGTGAACATCCCCGTCTTGTCTGCCGAGCTTCCAGGTGCGATTGCATCGATGTAGGTGGCCCCATCGCGCCCTTTGGCAAACTTCAACCCGTACGGCTTCTCCACCTCGACCTCGTACGGCTCCTCTTCTCCTCCATCCTCCTCGCCCTCTGATTTCGAAGGCTGCGACTCGGTGGCCGACGAAGAAACTCTGGCTGCGAAGACCGAAGACCGAAGATCGAAGAAGCATGCCGGGAGCTCGGAAAGTGGGAAGGAGGACTTGGGAAAGGAGAACCTGGTGAAGAGATGGGTGCCTGGGCTGAGCTTTGTGGGCTTTCTTCTTGGAAGGGAAGGAGAGGCACTGAAAGATGGATTGGTGATTGAGGCTATGGACATGGTGGCTTGGTTGGTTGCCTTGCCTCTAGCTGTTTTCCTCCTCCTTCAAGAAGACAGTTTTTGTGGTGAGGGTGGTACAAGAAAGAGAGAGGGGACTGGAATGGATCGAAGGGAGTGAGCGAGCATCTGTGGTTCTCTTGCTGCCGGGTGGGAATTAACTCAAATACAAGCCACACACACATCCGCGATGGAGAAGACTTTTCCGGGAAAGGTGGCTGCTCAAAATTTTGTTAGTAGAGGTGGAATATTATTATTATTCCAGGGTCCAGAAACGAGGGGAGACTCGCGTTGCTCCTGAAATGGTAATTAATTAATTAATTGCCATCAATTGTAAAAGTACTCTGAATTAAGGTTTTTATGCGTTCAATTTTTCAATTAACTCTAATTTTGGTTCGTATTTACGCGAAGAGCGCCCGGTTGACTCTATAATTTAGAAAATACGCTATCTCGGAATAAGTGTACGAAATAGTGTTCTCCTTCTCTTTCTCTAGTCATCGGACCAGTGAGCGTGCTCTGTTGTCTTTGGAAGGAAGGCCAGAGGATGAGAGCGAAGGGATGGAGCTTGCGAGGGACTTCGAAGATGGAGGGCCAGAGGGGCATTGGAGACGAAGGGGTGGAGCTTGCGAGAGGCGTCGAAGACGGAGGGCTAGAGAGGCATCGGAGATGGAGGAATATTATGGAGCTTGCGAGGGGCGTCGGAGACGGAAGGCCAGAGGGGCATCGGAGATGGAGGAATGGAGCTTGCGAGGGGCATCGGAGACGAAGGGCCAGAGGGGCATCGAAGACGGAGGGCCAGTTTTTACCATAACAGTTCTCATGTCAATAAATACCATAGCAGTTCTCATCGTTTTTACGTGTTCGTGCATGGTGGCCCTTCTTCTCTTCGCATTCAACCCCACTTTCTTCCTCTACCCATGACCCCTTCTAATCGCAGCATCTTCTTCAAAATGAAAATGGCTCTTACCTAGTAGTGTTGCTTAAAATTTAGCAGTTTATCTTGTTCATTGTTCTTCCAGCAAATCTCCCATCAATCTGCATGCGTACAAAATAAAGAGAAAAAGACGTTCGCAACTTGTATCTTTCCCTAACCAATAGCTATTTTTTGGTGCAGTCGTCGGATACCTGGGCACTGGGTTCAGCCACCACTGCCTGCAAATGATGTAAGGGCATCCTATCTTGTTCATCAGAAGTAATGACTCGTCAGGGGAAGCGTTCAAGCTATCTTTCTGCGCCTTGTTGGGCTTTACATGAGATGGCCATCTTGAAAAAGCTCAGACAGTTAGTTACACATGGTGTACTAGATTTTGATATGGTTTGATTTTGAAGGTATTACCTTTTTGCTGCTGGAGGGATACCATTGAAATGTGTTATTTTAGCCTGATTGACTCGAGCTTGTTCCATTTTCCCATGATGTGATCTCTGTAAAGAAAAAGCAGAATGAAGTCAGCATAACTTGCTAAGGTGAAAGGTGTTGCTGAGAGAAAAAATCGCCATTGCATTCATAATCCTACAAAAGGTTAGGATTAGCCCTGACTCTTATTCGCTGCGCGGTGCCCACAAGAAATGAACCAACCATTATACCTCGGTAGATCGAGGCACCTTAGCCTCTCGGCAAACCAAGGATTCCTCGGACGGTCTATAACTAACCGAGCTATCCCTATCTTTCCGGTCTCAGCCCGAGCAAGCTACCTGAGCGATCCATATCTCTCGGCTCTAGTCCGAGCGGTCCATAAATCGGCCTACCCGAGCGATATCCACACCTCTGCAGAATCAAACCGTGTCCTTTATCATACCTGTCATCAGATATCTCGGCAAATCGAGCCTTTCCATACTTCGGCGGATCAGGCCGTTCTCTATGCCTCGGCCCGACAGAGGCACTCAGGCACCTACCTCTATGGAATCATGATGACCGAACAAGGATCCACATAGGCAATCATGCCTATACTATCAGAAACGGCCTAGAGCCTATATGATCGCTGGATCTCAAAGCGCCGGATAGCTCTCTCGGCCGTTGATCCTCTAACTAAAAAGATACGGATCCCACCGGCCTCACAATAGCCTGATTCGAATCAGCCTCGAATCCCAACAACTTTCAGACCTCCTATGACACGCTCAAAGAATCAGGTGATCGCCTATAAATAGCACAGTCCTAGATTCTCTCAGATAATGCATTCCTGACACATTCTCAGCACTACTCTCACTCTATCTCTGCTCACCCCTTTTCGTCATTAAAGCTCTGCTCGGAGCTCCCAAAAGGCCATCCTAGAGGGACTCTTCAGCGAGAGCCTTCTCTCCATATTTGTTCGTTATTGATCTCCGCTGACTTGAGCATCGGAGGGTCTTCCGCAGAGGGCCACCTCCAACGCCTCTCGCGTGAGGACTGTTTTGCAGGTCCGCCCAGGAGGGAGCCCAATCTGAAGCTCGACCGTGCTCGAGTCAGAGGACGGATTTCAGCAATAATAAATTGGCGCTAGAGGATGGGCCCTCAAGTCCAATAAACTTGAAAAAAAAAGGAGATAAGGATCTTGATCTTGAAGAGAACCCCTCCAATGGCCAATCGAAGAAGGGCTACTCCTGAAGCCCGGGACTAGGTCGCCTCCCAAAGACCTGATCTGGTGAGCAGTGTGGCGCTGCCGCCACCACCAGTTAGACTCCATCGCCACCAGCAACCCCAGTGACCCAGGACCAGTTTGCCACACTGGTTCAGCAGGTCCAAGCTTTGACCCATCTGATTCAAGGATGCCATGAAGCTCCCCATCCAGCTGCTCCTGCTCCGCACCTTCCTGAGGAGGCCGCGGCCCTCATTCCCCAGCAATCTCTTCTTTCGGTCCGCATGAAGTCGCGGACCCCCTTCGTCGTCCTAAGGAAGCTGAGCCAGCCCCACAAGGGGTCTGCGGTGAGGATCTCCCTAGATCTCGACGGGCCCGATCCCTCTCTCCGGTGTTCTCTCCCCACGACTCGACACCGTCTCTGCATTCTCATCGCCCAGCCCCTCCTGCTATGCCTGAAGAGAAGATCCACCGATAAATCTGGGAGATGCGCCAGGAGTTAGACGCTACCAAGCAGGCCCATTCGCCTTAGCATAAGGCGGAGCAGGGCATTCCCTTCTCCAAGGAGATCATAGGGGAAGTGATTCCCTCCCATGTCAAGCTGCCCGCCATCGAGCCTTATCACGGATCCTTCGATCCCGACGACCACCTCAGTAGCTTTCGATCGATCATGATGTTCTATGGGGCATCAGATGCGATTCTCTGCCGCGCCTTTCCCTCCACCCTTAGAGGGTCCGCTCGAACCTGGTTTAATGCCTTAAAACCAGGTTCTGTTGGTTCATTCGACGAGCTGAGTCACCTCTTCATCAGCTAGTTCATCAGCAGCCACCGTCACCGGCGGAGATCTGATTCCCTCTCCGAGGTTAAGCAGAGAGATGGGGAATCCTTGAAGAACTATCTTGGTTGTTTTAACATGGTCATGCTGGAAGTGGATCACCTTAACTATGAGGTGGCCATGTCCGCCCTAGCGGGCGGAGTGTTAAAGGAGAGTGACTTCTACTTGGCGTTGGAGGTCAATTACCCTCCGAACCTCTCCGATATGATGGCCCTGGCGGACAAGTACGCCAGAGTCGAGGAATCGCGAAGGACTACCCGCACCGAGCTGGCAAGGAAGGAGTCCAAGGGCTCGGACAAATACCGATCTGTTCGTCAGCTGAGCCCACCTCGCCGCCAAAGGGTTCCTCCGCCGCCACCGAGGAACCGCACCCGGAGCCTACCTAGGAGGTTCAACCAGTTCACCCCGCTCACTGCCCCGAGGATGCAAATCCTCATGGAGATAGAGCGCCAACTCCCTTGACTGCCTCCTCTTCAAGGGAATGTGATCCGGAGAGACCCCACCAAGTACTGCCGCTACCACCGGGACCATGGCCACGACACTGAAGAATGCTGGCAGCTGAAGAATGAAATCGAGAGGCTCATCCAACGGGGCAGACTGAACCAATTCAGGAGAGCGCCAGAGCCAAGAAATAGGGGTGACCGCCAGCTTGAGCCTCAGCAGCCTCCTCCTCCAAATCCTCCGGTTGTTGGCCACGTCAATGTGATCGAGGCAGTCGGTAGTCTGTCGGGCCGGTGAGATGATGAAGAAGATTCGGCACCAAAGAGAGTACGGACTGATGACCTCCAGAAGATACAGTTCCCACATGGTGATGCGCTGGTTGTATCTCTCAATCTAAACAATTATGATGTAAGCCGGATTCTTATTGATAGTGGGAGCTCTGTCAATGTTCTATACCTCGATGTGTTTGCGAAGATAAAACTGCTCATGGAGAGTCTCCGAGCCATGGACTCCACCCTAATGGGGTTCACCGGCGATGTTATTACCCTAGAGGGGGTCGACCTTGATGGTCCGAGCAGGAACTTGGCCCTGTATTGCCACTGTTCACATAGATTTCTGGTGACCAAGCTTCGGTTGCCCTACAATGCAATCTTTGGGAGACCCGGCCTAATGTCCCTTAGAGCTGTTGTCTTCATCCTGCATCTAGTTATGAAGTTCCCTATCGAATGGGGAGTTGGTGTAGTTCGAGGAAGCCAAGCTATGGCTCGGCAATGCTTCGTCACCAACATTCAGTCCAAACTGCCTGAGGTTGATGGGCTGGACACTCGAAAGGATTTTGCTGAGCAACGAGGAGAGCCAGCCAAAGAGCTAGAGGAGGTACCGCTGAACGAAGCCTGGCCCGACCGAACTATAAAGATCGGGTCGCTACTGAAAGGAAAACCTCGGCTGGAGCTGATCGACTTTCTTCGAAAGAATGCTGATGTTTTTGCTTGGTCCGCTTCTGATATGTCGGGGATCAGCCCAGACGTTCTCGTCCACTGTCTCAATGTGGACGAGATGTCCCAGCCCATTAAGCAGAAGAAAAGGAGCTTCACCCCTGAGTGACAGAAGGCTATTGAGGAAGAAGTCGACAAGCTTATCAAGGCGAATTTCATTCGGGAGGTAAACTATCCTAGCTGGCTGTCAAATATTGTTATGGTGAAGAAGTCGAACGGTAATTGGCGGATCTGCATTGACTTCACCGACCTCAACAAAGCATGCCCGAAGGACAGCTTCCCTCTCCCCCGGATCGACCAGCTTGTAGATGCTACTTCGGGTCACCAGATGCTGGCCTTCATGGATGCCTATTTGGGCTACAACCAAATCCGAATGGTGTCTGAGGATGAAGAGAAGACCGCCTTCATAACTGACCGAGGTACTTATTGTTACCGTGTCATGCCTTTCGGTCTGAAAAATGCAAGTGCTACTTACCAAAGGCTAGTTAACAAGGTCTTTAAGGAGCAGATCGGTCGTAACATGGAGGTGTACGTTGACGACATGCTGGTCAAAAGCAAAGAAGCATCCCAGCATATTGAGGATCTCTCGGAGAGCTTCGCGACGCTCCGAAAATATTGAATGAAGCTCAACCCGACTAAGTGCGCCTTCGGCATCAATTTTGGAAAGTTTCTAGGCTTCATGGCTTCCCAACAAGGCATTGAGGCCAATTCGCAGAAGATCCAGGTCCTTCAGCAAATGGCACCTCCAGCATCCGTCAAGGAAGTCCAGCGCCTGACTGGGACGATCGCGGCCCTCAACCGCTTCGTGGCTCTGTCAGCCGAGAGATGCCTCCCTTTTTTCAAAGCTCTCCGATCAGCTAAGAATTTCTAATGGTCTCCCAAGTGTCAGAAATCGTTCGAGGACCTCAAAAGGTATCTCGGCTCTCCACCCCTCCTCAGCAGTCCAAATCCAGAGGAAATGTTATTTTTGTACTTAGCAGTTTCGGAAGGCGCCATTGGCTTAGTATTGGTCAGAGAAGAGAACAAGACCCAAAAGCCATTCTATTATGTCAGCAAACTGCTTTGAAACACCGGGACAAGGTATACCCGGATTGAGAAGTTGGTTTTGGCCCTGATAACATCGGTCCAAAAGCTGCGACCATATTTCCAAGCACATTCTGTGATAGTCCTGACCGACCAGTCCATCAAAGCGGTGGTCCATCATCCAGAGACATCAGGAAGAATGACCAAATGGGCCGTCGAGCTAAGCGAGCATGACATCTGATACCAACCTCGCCCGGTCATCAAAGCCCAAGTTCTAGCTGATTTTCTCCTTGAATGCACTATCCCCGAGGATGGCTCCACTCCGGACTCCTCTGAGCATCCGAGATCTGATGCCCTGTGGCTGCTCCATGTTGACGGATCATCTAATGCCAATGGCTCCGGTGCTGGCTTAATCCTCACCAGCCCAGAGGGGGTGACCTTCGAATACGGCGTCCGCTTCTCCTTCTCAGCCTTCAATAATGAAGTCGAGTATGAAGCTCTGCTCGCTGGACTCCGAATTTCCCGTGACCTTAAAGTGAAGAAGCTGAATGCCTTTACCGACTCTTAGTTGGTGGCCGGTCACGTGCGGGGCGAGTTCAAGGCCTAGGAGCCGAACATGATTCGGTATCTTCAAGAGTGTTGACCCAATTATTGATTTTGATGATTAATAAAAGATATGAGTATATTCATTTTGTTACTAATAAATTTAACAAGTGTTTTAGGGCTTAAAAATATTTGATTAATCAAAAGGTATAAAGAAATGTGTTTTGAATCAAATGTTAAAGGTATGTTTCAAAATTCAGAGCCTGAAGTCGACACCTAAAAAGTCTAGAGCCGACCCCATGGTCGATCAAATGCTTTTCTGATTTTTGGCACGGTCTGGAGCCGACACCCAGTGTTTCAGAGCCGACACCCAGAGTTTCAGAGTCGACACTTACAGTGTCTGGAGCCAACTCCAATGTGGGAACAGAAAGCATGTTTTTGGACTACCCTAGAGCCGACACTTACAGTTTTCTGGAGCCGACACCTGAATGCAGTGAGCTGACACTTACCTTTTCCGGAGCCGACTCCTCAACGAACTTTTACTTTCTATTTTTGGATACACGACTTGGAGCCGACACCTGAAAAGTTGGAGCCGACTCCAACCTGTCAGGAACGGATTTTCAAAATATCAGAACGGCCTCCAACGGTAATATTTTCTCACCTAATCTCTAACGGATACTTTTTTGTATGTAGGAGGAATCCAAGGACAGAAATAATGGCTAGTTTTTCACCTAATCCTGGATTAAAAAGAATCTATAAAAGAGGAGCCCGTTCGTTTGAAAAAGAGAGACAAAAAATAGAGAAAAATCAAATTGAAAAATCCAAGAAGTCTTGAGCAAGAAATTTAGAGGAAAGAATCAAAGTTCAAATCCATCAACTCCAGAAAGCTCAAAGAGAAATCAAAGGCATTCAAAGTTTAAATTCAGAGGATTTTCCAAAAGAAGAAAAAGAGAGCCAAAAACCCTATTTTTTCCAACTTCTCATCTGCAAATCTTTGTGAAGAATCCAAGCTGAGGCCCGATTCAACATCTCAAGGGAGAAGAGGAAAAGAAGAAAAGCTCAAATCAACTCTGCTTCAAACAGGCTTTTCTAACCTTGTTTATTTACATTGAATATTTGCTCATTTGAGGAGCTGTTTGTTATTGTAAACTCTATTCTCATTTGTTCTTGCTAGTTCAATCAGGGGGATTGAATTAGTGGAGGTAGTATACCTCGGGTCAAGCTAGATTAGCTTAAGGTTTGGGTTTTGTGCTGGTGAGCCCGGGAAAACTAGCTGGGTTCGTTGTGATCCCGTGGGAAACAAGTTTTGAGTTGTGAGCTTGTAAAACAACTCGGCTGTAATCTAATAGATTATAGTGTGGACCCAAGTAGTACTTGGGAGTGGACGTAGGTGTTGGATACACCGAACCACTATAAAATCTTTGTGTTTGCCGTGTTTTGAATCTCTCTCTCTCTCTTTGTTTGTGGTTAATACTTACCTTGCACTTAATCTTGTTTATTCCAAAGCTAATCATTTTAAAAGATTAAATTTTTTAAGAACCCAATTCACCCCCCCCCCTCTTGGGTTGCCATCTAGGCCAACAATTGGTATCAGAGCAAGTGCTCATTTGATTTTGGTCTAATGATCAAGAGCTAAAGATCCAAATGGCAGCTCAAGCTAGTTCATCTTATTTAGAAGGTCAATCCATTAATCGACCTCCTTTGTTTAATAGAACTAATTATAGTTATTGGAAAGCTAGGATGAAGATCTTTATTCAAGCACTTGACTATGACTTATGGGGAATCATAGTTAATGGTCCACACACACCCACAACTAGAGTAGACAACATGGTGATTCCTAAACCGAAAACGAAATGGGATGAACATGATAAGAAGTTGGCTCAGCTCAACGCTAAAGCCATGAATGTTTTGTATTGTTCATTGGATGCTAGTGAATTTAATCGAATTTCTACATGTAATTCCGCAAAAGAAATTTGAGATAGATTAGAGGTTACCCATGAGGGTACAAATTAAGTTAAAGAATCAAAAATTAATATTTTGGTGCATAAATATGAACTATTTAGCATGGAACAAACTGAAACAATTACATGCATGTATACAATATTCACTGATATTGTTAATGGCTTGAAAAGTCTTGGTAAGATTTATACTAATTCTGAACTTGTGCGTAAAATTCTTAGGTCACTTTCAAGATCATGGGAAGCAAAGGTGACTGCAATCCAAGAAGCTAAGGACTTAAACGTTTTACCTTTGGAGGAACTACTTGGATCCTTGATGACTCATGAGCTGACTATGAAGCAACATCAAGAGGAGGAAGTCAAGAAGAAGAAAATAATTGCTCTCAAGGCTGCAGAGAGTGAGGAAAGCTGCAGTGATGGTGATGATGATGAGGAGACTGCACTCTTTGCTAGAAAATTTAAAAATTTCATGCAAAGAAGGAGACCCTTCCATAAGAAAAAGTCTGGAACAAAAATGAAAGGAGAAAAAGAGAAAGAGAAGGATAAAGAAAAAGAAAAAGAGCCCTTAATATGTTATGAGTGCAAGAAACCGGGACATTTCAGATATGACTGTCCTCAATTGAAGAAAGTCTACAAGAAGAAGAAGGCTTATGTTGCAACATGGAGTAATATTAAAGAATCCTCTTCCGAGGAGGAACAAAAGGAAGTTGCCAACATTTGCTTTATAGCAAACAACGACAACGAAGTAAGTACCAAAACCCTCAATGATGAATTTACATTTGATGAATTATATGAGGCTTTCAATGAATTAGTCAATGATTTTAAAATTTTGAAAAAGAAAAATAAGTTTTTGAAAAATGAAAACTTAAATCTATGTAAAGAGAAAAATGATTTAACACTAGAAGTTAAAGTTAAGGATTTAAAAGATAATCTTACTTATGAGGTTGAAAAATTAAAATCAGAAAATAAAGCTTTGATTGAAGAAAAAGGATCAATCTCCAATGAAAATGATAGATTAAAGAAGGAAGTTGATAAATATAAAAATATAGTTGATACATTTACATATAGTTCTGAAAAACTTAATTTATTATTGAGCAATCAAAGAGCTATATTTGATAAGGCTGGATTAGGTTATAGGCTTAACATAAAACAAAAGTATGTCAAAAACTTCTTTAGAAAAGAACAGGATAAAAATGAAGTTTTATGTTATTATTGCAAAAAGAAAGGCCATAATCCTATGAATGTAATGCAAGAAATAGTAACAAGAAATTAATTGTTAAAGGAAGGAAAATATGGGTTTCAAAAGGAACAATCTTTTTTGCTACTAACCATGAAGGACCCAAGAAGGCTTGGGTACCTAAATATAAGACTTGATCATTTTTGCAGGAGTGTCTTGCGGCCAAAAGATCAAAGCAAAAGTGGTATCTCGATAGTGGCTGCTCAAGACACATGATGGGTGACAAGGATCAATTCATCACCCTTGAAAGCAAAAAGGGAGGAGTTGTTATGTTTGGTGATAATGGCAAAGGCCAGATCATGGGATTTGGTAAAATTCAAATAACTCCCTCCACATTTATTGAAAATGTATTATATGTTAATGGTTTAAAGCATAATCTGATTAGTATTAGCCAATTGTGTGATAAAGGTTTCAAAGTATCATTTGAAGCTTCTATTTGCATTGTTTCTAATCCCATTGATAATAGCATTGTATTTATTGGACATAGAAATGACAATGTGAACTTGATTGATTTAGACAATTTGTCTACTAGTAATCATTGCTTAGTTGCTAATAATGCTAATATGAATGAGATTGGATGGTTATAGCATCGTAGATTAGGTCATGCAAGCACACACCTAATTTCAAAATTAATTATAATGGATTTAGTAAAAGGCCTTCCACAACTAGATTTTGAAAATAATAAATCTGTGATGCTTGTCAGTTTGGAAAACAAACTAGAAACTCTTTTAAAACTAAAAACATTGTTTCCACTTCTAGGCCACTTGAACTACTTCACATGGATCTATTTGGACCTACTAGAACCACTAGTATAGGAGGAAAGAAATATGGTCTTATGATTGTAGATGATTATTCTAGATACACTTGTGTATTATTTTTAGCTCATAAGGATGAGACCTTTCCAATATTTTTGAAATTCTTCAAGAAGGTCACAAATGAGAAAAACAACACCATAGTGTCTCTTAGAAGTGATCATGGCACTGAATTCGAAAATTATTTATTTAAAAACTTTTGCATTGAAAATGGCATCCATCATAATTTCTCTGCATCTAGAACACCACAACAAAATGGAGTTGTAGAAAGAAAAAATAGAACTTTAGAAGACATTGCCCGTACCATGCTATGTGAAAGCAACCTACCAAAGTACTTTTGGGCGGAAGCTATAAACACGGCATGTTACATTCTTAATAGAGCCTTAATTAGGCCAATCCTTAAGAAAACTCCTTATGAACTATAGAACAATAGAAAACCAAACATTAGTTATTTTCATGCATTTGGTTGTAAATGTTTTATTCATAATAATGGTAAAGATAATCTAGAAAATTTGATGCAAAATCAGATGAAGGTATATTCTTAGGATATTCAACATCTAGCAAAGCCTACATAGTGTTTAACAAAAGAAACTTAATTGTAGAAGAATCCATTCATGTAGTTTTTGATGAATTTTTAGCATCGAGTTCAGGAAAAATTGATGATGAGGAAGATACAAACATATTAGAAAGGGATATTGAAAAATTGAATATAGATGTATCTTCAGATCATGAACAAGGAGCTAAAGATGATGATTCTCCTAGTGTTGATGTTGTTGATGCAAATCATAATGATGTAGATCTTCCTAGAGATTGGAGATATGCCTATGGTCATCCAAAAGAATTAATTATAGGTGATCCATCTCAAGGAGTAAGAATTAGATCATCAATGAGAAACATCAATAATCATCTTGCATTTGTATCTCAAATTGAACCTAAAACCATTGAAGAGGCTGAAAAAGATAATAATTGGATGTTGGCTATGCAAGAGGAATTAAATCAATTCACTAGAAATAATGTCTGGACCCTTGTAGATAGACCTAAAGATCATTCTGTTATAGGATCAAAATGGGTATTTAGAAACAAATTAGATGAAAATGGCATAGTAATTAGAAACAAAGCTAGATTAGTTGCAAAAGGATATAATCAAGAAGAAGGAATTGATTTTGATGAAACTTTTGCACCTGTAGCTAGATTAGAAGCAATTAGATTATTACTCGCATTTGCATATCATATGCATATCAATTTATTTCAAATGGATGTTAAAAGTGCATTTTTAATTGGATTTATAAATGAGAAAGTTTTTGTTGAACAACCATCTGGTTTTAAAGATCATGAATTTCCAAATCATATTTTTAAATTGCACAAAGCACTATATGGTTTAAAACAAGCACCTAGAGCTTGGTATGATAGATTAAGCAAATTTCTGATTGAAAATGATTTTACTAGAGGAAATGTTGATAAAACACTATTTTTGAAAAGAAAAGACAAAGATATATTAGTAGTACAAATATATGTTGATGATATTGTATTCGGTGCTACTAACAATCTCTTGTGTCAAGAATTTGCTAAGTTAATACAGGGTGAATTCGAAATGAGCATGATGGGAGAACTCAACTTCTTCCTAGGACTTCAAATCAAGCAAAGCAAAGAGGGGATTTTCATCAACCAAGCAAAATACACAAAGGAACTTCTTAAGAAGTTTGGAATGGAGTCAATCAAACCCCTTGGAACACCTATGAGTCCTTCATGCAAATTAGATAAAGATGAAGATGGTAAGAAAGTAGATCAAAAGTACTACAGAGGTATGATCGGATCTCTACTTTACTTAACTGCAAGTAGACCAGATATCATGTTTGATGTTTGTCTATGTGCTAGATTTCAATCTGAACCTAAAGAATCTTACTTAATTGCAGTGAAAAGAATCTTAAGATATCTAAGTGGAACTAAAAATGTTGGATTATGGTATTCTAGAGACTCATTAAACTTAATTGCATATTCTGATTCTGACTATACTGGATGAAAATTAGATAAAAAAGTACATGTGGTGCATATCAATTCTTAGGAAGTAACTTAATCTCTTGGTTTAGCAAAAAGCAAAATTGGTTGCATTATCAACTGCTGAAGCAGAATATGTTGCAGCTGGAAGTTGCTGTGCTCAAATCCTTTAGATTAAGCGACAACTTAAAGATTATGGCATAACACTTAATAAAACTCCTAATAGATGTGATAATACAAGTGCAATAAATTTAACTAAAAATCCTATTCAATATTCAAGAACCAAACACATTGAAATTAGATATCACTTTATAAGAGAACATGTAGCTAATAATGAAATTTGCCTTGATTATGTTAATACTAAAGAACAATTAGCTGACATATTTACAAAACCCTTGAGTGAAGAGAGATTTTGTTATCTTAGAGGTGAATTAGGGATTTGTGACCCTTTGGAATGATTTTGAAACCCTTAAGGAATGACTATCTAGATTTCTATTTTCTTGAAATTCCTTTCATAATTTTTAAGGACAATTTATCTAGTCATTCATGCAATTTGACTCTTCATATTCCAAAGATTTTTTCAAAAATTTATTCACCCTATTTCGACAAGTTTCGGATTTTTGAAACTCATCTATTTTTCTCTGAAACTGTTAGTGGAGTCGACACCTCAATTTGAGGAGTCGACACCTCTCCTGTGTCGCTCTCAGTCCTTGACCTTGGAGCCGACACCCGTATAAGTGGAGCCGACTCTAGTTCGAGCGCTAACTATATTAGCGATTTGGAGTCGACACCCGACTTTGCGGGAGTCGACACCTGGTAGTCCTAAGTTGACTTTATTAGGGCAGAGTCGACACCTCCATCATTTTTATTGTTTCCAATCCCTCTCCAAACTCTCTCAAAACCCTCCCAAGCCAAGTTCTCCTCAAATCGAACAGATTTCTATGGCTCCTAAGCGGAGAGGATAGGTTCTTGGAGCTCCCATAACCACCGGGAAGCATACGACACGGCGTCCCGTCCGCGAGCCATCTCCAAGCAACGATTCTTCCTCGACCCATTCAGATAATCCTGGTC
This sequence comes from Calamus simplicifolius, assembly GCA_900491605.1. Lineage (NCBI taxonomy): Eukaryota > Viridiplantae > Streptophyta > Magnoliopsida > Arecales > Arecaceae > Calamus > Calamus simplicifolius. The sequence goes on along the minus strand of UESW01003832.1, from coordinate 1,530,950 downwards.
CCTCATCTCCTCAGGCAGACACTTTAGCCGGGAGAGTTATTACTATGGGTAGAAAGGTTGATTTTGATTTCTTTGAGTCCGAGGGGTTTTCGATTGGAAGAGAAATCAAAGAGCTAGGCTGGGACAAGGTTTGCTCGTTGGATGTTCCCACTTATCCGGCCCTTGTTAAGGAATTCTATTTCAATTTATCAAGAGGAGACGGTGGGATTATCAGTTCTGTTAGAGGGAAAAGAGTTCACCTTACCTTTTAGAGTTTAGGTCGTCTTCTGAGCATCCCTATCACTGGATTAGTTGCTGACATTCATAGTGAGAGGTCTGATGCATTATCAAGAATGTTAGAAAGAGAAGTATCTGATTTGAAGAAATTAGGGCTAATCAGTTGCCCTTGGAGCTTAGATTACTTCACAACATATGCAGTAGGATTTTATTCCCTAAGACTGGTCGATTTGAGTATGTCTCGGAGCGAGACATTATTGTTATGGACAGTGTTCTGATAGGTCAGCCTATTAACCTTGCTGGGATGATGATTTTCTATATGGCTGAGGCTGGGGGCAAAAGGAGATCCTCTCTGCCCTATGGTATGATTTTGACTATGGTATTTAGAAGTCAAGGTATTATAATTTCTGATAATGAGCCTTCAAAGAACCTTAGATACACTGATTACTATAGCTTGGCTACTGTGCATCGGATGGGCTTTGTAAAAGTTAATGGTCAATGAGAGAGAAAGGGTCATCTGGATGAGAGAGCCACTGAGATTAGATCTTTTGCACCCTTTGAGGTTGGTCCATCAGCGACGCATCCTTCACCAGAGCCTAGCAGGTCTTCACCACCTCCTGCTCTTGCTCCTGCTCCAGTTCCGTACCACCACCTATGTCATCTGTTGGATTTTCAGACATTCAGTTAGAGCAACTCAAAAGCTTATTTGCTGCTCAAAAAGAAGAAATGAAGACAGAGTTTGATAGCAAATTTATGAATTTGAAGGAAACCCTTTACTCTTTGGATGATCGCATTAGATTGATTGAGTCTACCCTTGGTTCCTCTGCTGAATCCTTGAAGAATGATCTCAAGAACATATTTGAAGAGCTTAAGGATATTGGTGGAGACTCAGAAACATATTGCAAATGCAATGCTGAGCTTCAAGACAAGATTATGACTGCATGTGCATTTGTTGACAAAAGATTAAAAGAATTTGTTAGGACTCAAAGTGAAGGGATGGGAAAGATTGTAAAAGAATTGCAAAGACTTCTTAGAACTTGTTGGGGGTAAAATCGTTATTGCATTGATATCCGTGCGAGGCGGCTAAGGCTGACCTCCTCCCGCCGTCTCCTTCCTGGCTTCCTTAGCTCGGCCTCTTCCGGGCCTCCGTAGCTCGGCCTCCTCTGGGCTTCCGTAGCTCGGCCTCTTCCGGGCCTCCGTAGCTCGGCCTCTTCCGGGCTTCCCTAGCTCAGCCTCCTCCGGGCTTCCGTAGCTCGGTCTCTTCCGGGCCTCCGTAGCTCGGCCTCTTCCGGGCTTCCCTAGCTCGGTCTCCTTCGGGCCTCCGTAGCTCGGCCTCTTCCGGGCTTCCCTAGCTCGGCCTCCTCCGGGCTTCCCTAGCTCGGCCTCTTCCAGGCCTCCGTAGCTCGGCCTCCTCCGGGCCTCCGTAGCTCGGCCTCTTCCGGGCTTCCCTAGCTCGGCCTCCTCCAGGCCTCCCTGGCTCGGCCCCCTTCGGGCTTCCGTAGCTCGGCCTCTTCCGGGCTTTCGTAGCCCGCTACTACCTAGCGATCCACGCCCTGACGTCTACCTCCGCGGAACCTGACGCGGGAGAGCTCAAGCTTACCCGAGCAGCACCTTAGGCAGGGAATCATATTAAGACGTGGCCTAAGACCTATCGTAACCGCCCCAGGTCTACTCACCCAGATCCCAAGACATCACGAAGCTCTCCCAGCCATCGATCCCTCAACAAACCAGGCGTGGATTCTAACGGCCCCACAACGGCCTGATTTTGTCTACCCCCGTATCATAACAACCTCAGTACCTTCCAGAAGATGCTCAAGTCCCCAGGTGACAGTCTATAAATGTCAGATTGGCAGATTCCCTCAGGTACGCGACTCTTGATGCACAAAAACTCTGGAGTCATTCCTCTCTCCCGGCAGCTCGTCGGTGCTCTACCCCTCCTAGAGCCTCCGATTAGCCACCCCCTGGAGAGGTCTCCCGGAGAGATCCACCTCCCCATTGTCTGGTTGATCGCCGATTCCTTCCTCACTGACTTGAGCGTCGGAGGGCCTTCCGTGAAGGACCACCCCCGGCGTCCCTCCGTGTGTGGGCTTCCTGTTTTGCAGGTCCGCCGCACCCCACTCCCTGAGGATCGACCGCGCCCGAGTCGGAGGACGGATCCCGGCGGCAACAGATTGGCGTAGAGGAAGGGCCTCAAGTCCCATCAAAACTTGAAAAAAGGAGACAAGGATCTTAATCCGGAGAAGAACCTCTCTGATGGCCAACCGGAAGAGAGGAGCAACCTCCGATGCCCAAGATCAGGTCGCCTCCCAGAGGCCTGATCCGACTGGCGCCACAGCGCCACAACCCCCACCTGTCGAGACTCCGTCGCCGCCTGCCATACCGGTGACCCAGGACCAGTTTGCTACGCTGGTCCAGCAAGTCCAGGCTCTTACCCACCTGGTCCAGGAGCGTCTTGCACCTCCTCCTGCTTCACATCCCCAGAAAGAAACGGCGACTTCTTCTTCGCCGGCAACCTCCTCCTCTGATCCGCATGAATCAGCGGATCCCCCACATCGCCCCAGGGGGGACAAACCGGTCCCTCGAACCGGTTACGATAGAGATCTTCCCAGATCTCGGTGAGCCCACTCCCTCTCTCCGGCGACGTCTCACCATGATTCGACGCCATCCTTACGGTTCTCGCGCCCGGCCCCTCCTCTAGCCGGTGAGGAGGAGATCCGCCGTCAGATCCAAGAAATGCGTCAGGAGCTGGACGCCGCCAAGCAGATCCATCTGCCCCAGCCCAAAGCAGAGCAGGGCGTCCCTTTCTCTAAGGGAATCATGGAGGAAGTGATTCCCTCCCACATTAAGCTGCCAACCGTCGAGCCCTATCATGGCTCCACTGATCCGGATGACCATCTCAGTAGCTTCCGGTCAATAATGATGTTCCACGGAGCATCTGATGCAATCCTCTGCCGAGCCTTCCCATCCACCCTCAGAGGATCCGCCCGAACCTGGTTCAACGCTTGAAACCAGGTTCCATTGATTCATTCGACGAGCTGAGCCACCTTTTTATTGGCCAGTTCGTCAGCAGCCGCCGCCACCGACGGAGATCCGACTCCCTCTCCGAAGTCAAGCAAAGAGAGGGGGAGTCCTTGAGGAATTATCTTGGCCGTTTCAACAAGGCCATGTTGGAGGTGGACCACCTTAATCATGAGGTGGCTATGTCCGCCCTAGCAGGGGGAGTTTCAAAGGAGAGCGACTTCTATTTGGCAATGGAGGTCAGCTACCCCCCATGTCTGTCTGATATGATGGCCCTTGCGGACAAATACGCTCGGGTCGAGGAGTCGCGGAGAGTGGCCCGCGCTGAGCAGGCAAGGAAGAAGCAAGAGCCCAAAGCTCCCGACGGACACCGCCCTGCCCGTCGGCCCAGTCCACCTCGCCGCCAAAGAGTCCCTCCGCTGCCGCCAAGGAATCGCTCCGGAGTCCCCCTAGGCGATTCGATCGCTACACTCCGCTGACTGTGCCCCGGGCGCAAATCCTCATGGAGATAGAACGCCAGCTTCCCCGACCAGTACCTCTTCGAGGGAACCCAACCCGAAGAGATCCTGCCAAGTACTGCCGCTACCATAGGGAGCACGGTCACGACACTGAGGAATGCTGGCAGCTGAAGAATGAAATCGAAAGACTGATTCGGCGGGACGGCTGGACCAGTTCAGAAGAGCACCTGAGCCGCCACAAGGAGGTGATCGCCAGCCCGAGCTCCCACAACTCCCTCCTCCACCAAATCCGCCCGTGGTTGGCCGTATCAACATGATTGAAGAGGCCGGCGGATCGAGCTCCAGGGGCGACGGTGATGCACCAGTGCCGAAGAAGGCACGCACAGGCGAACTTTCCTTTTCTGATGATGATCTTCTTGGAATACAGCTCCCCACGATGACGCACTTGTTGTATCCCTTAACTTGAACAATTATGATGTAAGCCGAATCCTGGTCGATAGTGGAAGCTCGGTAAACGTTTTGTACCTCGGTGTGTTTGCCAGGATGAAATTGCTCATGGAAAACCTTCGAGCCGTGGATTCCACCCTGATGGGATTCACCGGCGACGTCATCATCCCAGAAGGAATCGTCACCCTGACGGTCCGCGCAGGAACCTGGCCCCTCGTAACCATTGTACAGACGACTTCCTAGTGACCGACCTCAGGTCCCCATACAACGCCATATTCGGCAGGCCCGGCTTGATGTCCCTTAAGGCGGTGTCTCTATCCCACATCTGTCAATGAAGTTCCCCACCGAGCGAGGAGTTGGAGTGGTTCGGGGAAGTCAGGCCATGGCTCGGCAATGTTTCGTCACGAGCCTTCAGTCCAGGATTCCCGAGGTTGACGGGCTAGACGCTCGTGAGGACTTCGCCGAACAACAGGGGAGCCGGCGGAAGAACTGGAAGAAGTACCGCTAGACGAAGCTCGGCCCGACCGAACCATAAGATCGGGTCGTTACTCAGAGGAGAGCCTCGTCGCGAGCTGATCAGATTCCTCCAAAGCAATGCGGACATCTTCGCCTGGACCGCCTCCGACATGCCAGGGATTAACCCCGAGGTCCTCGTCCATCGCCTCAATGTGGACGAGATGTACAGGCCTGTTAAGCAGAAGAAGAGAAGCTTCGCCCCAGAACGGCAAAAAGCCATTGAAGAGGAGGTCGACAAACTCATCAAAGCCAATTTTGTCCGAGAGGTAAATTATCCAAGTTGGTTGTCGAATGTCGTCATGGTGAAAAAGTCGAATGGCAAATGGAGGATCTGCATCGACTTCACCGACCTCAACAAGGCATGCCCGAAGGACAGCTTCCCCCTCCCTCGGATCGACCAGCTCGTGGACGCCACCTCAGGCCACCAAATGCTGTCATTCATGGATGCCTATTCGGGCTACAATCAGATCCGGATGGCCCCCGAAGATGAAGAAAAGACCGCCTTCATAACCGACCGAGGTACCTACTGTTACCGAGTTATGCCTTTCGGTCTTAAAAATGCAGGAGCGACCTACCAGCGGCTGGTCAACAAGGTGTTCAAGGAGCAAATCGGCCGGAACATGGAGGTGTACGTGGATGATATGCTGGTCAAAGCAAGGAAGCGCTGCGGCATGTTGAGGACCTCGCGGAGAGCTTTGCCACGCTGCGCAAATATGGAATGAAGCTCAACCCAACCAAGTGCGCTTCGGCGTCAATTCCGGGAAATTCCTCGGCTTCATGGTCTCCCAGCGGGGTATCGAAGCTAACCCTCAGAAGATTCAAGCTCTCCAACAAATGGCGCCCCCAGCGTCTATTAAGGAGGTCCAGCGCTTAACCGGGAGGATAGCGGCCCTTAACCGCTTCGTGGCTCGGTCAGCCGAGAGATGCCTCCCCTTCTTCAAAACTCTCCGATCGGCCAAAAATTTCCAGTGGACTCCTGAGTGCCAGAAATCATTTCAAGATCTCAAGAAGTACCTCGGCTCGCCTCCACTTCTTAGTAGTCCGATCCCGGGGGAGACTCTATTTCTGTACCTGGCCGTTTCAGAGGGCGCAGTTTGCTCGGTGCTAGTCAAAGAAGAAAGCAAAATCCAGAGGCCGATCTACTATGTGAGTAGGCTGCTCCGCGATGCGGAGACGAGGTACACCAGGATTGAGAAAATAGTGCTGGCTTTGATCACCTCAGTCCGGAAGCTACGGCCTTATTTTCAAGCACATTCAGTGACGGTCCTCACCGATCAACCCATCAAGGCGGTGGTCCACCGTCCAGAAACATCGGGGAGGATGACCAAATGGGCCGTCGAACTAAGCGAGCATGACATACATTTTCAACCTCGCCCGGCCATCAAAGCCCAAGTGCTGGCCGATTTCCTCCTCGAGTGTACCATCCCAGAAGACGGCTCTACCCCAGAAAATCCCGAAGGACCAAAGCCTGAAGCTCGGTGGCTCCTTCACGTCGATGGGTCGTCCAATGCCCATCACTCCGGTGCGGGTCTAGTCCTCACCAGCCCAGAGGGAATGATCTTCGAATATGGCGTCCGATTCTCCTTCCCGGCTTCCAACAACGAAGCCGAGTACGAGGCCCTGTTAGCTGGTCTCCGGATCGCCCGCAACCTGAAGGTGGAAAAGCTTAACGCCTTCACCGACTCTCAGCTGGTGGCCGGCCATGTGCGGGGAGAGTTTGAAGCCCGAGAACCCAACATGATCCGATATCTCCAAGAGGTGCGCGGCCTACTTCCCCATTTTGCCGAGTTTGAAATTGTTCAAATTCCTAGATCGGAAAACGCCCGTGCCGACCTACTCTCCCGATTGGCAACCGCGGAGACGATGGATGCTGAACAAAAATTCCATCTGGAGACTCTGGAGAAGCCGAGTATCATGGAAGCCGATCGGGTGATGCAAATCGAGGCCGAACCATCCTGGTTCGACCCTATCCTCAACTATCTCAAAGAAGGGTCGCTCCCGTCCGACCGAAGAGAGGCCAGGAAATTGAAGCTGCAGGCGACCCACTATGTATTGATTGACAGCCAACTTTACAAGCGGTCTTTTTCTATGCCGCTGCTCAGATGCCTCCGCCCATCCGAGGCGAACTATGCTCTACGAGAGGTACATGAAGGGATTTGCGGCAACCATCTGGGAAGCCGGTCCCTATGCCACAAGGTGCGGCAAGGCTATTACTGGCCGACCATGCAGAAAGACGCGGACGACCTAGTCCGAGCCTGTGACGCCTGCCAGAGACATTCAAGCATCCAGAGGCTCCCCTCCGCCGAGCTAGTTTCTATATCCTCCGCCTGGCCCTTTGCCAAGTGGGGGATGGACATCCTCGGCCCATTCCCGCTGGCGATGGGACAGCGGAAATTCTTATTTGTCGCCATTGACTACTTCACCAAGTGGGTTGAAGCGGAAGCAGTTGCCCAAATCACCGAAGCACGGGCCAGAGACTTCGTGTGGAGGTCCATCGTCTGCCGGTTCGGCCTCCCCCACACCATAATCACCGATAACGGTAAGCAGTTCGACAATTCCAAGTTCCGCCAATTCTGCGAGGAACACGGAATCCGTCACCACCTTACTTCGGTCGGCACCCACAAGCCAACGGAGCGGCCGAAGTGACCAACAGGACTCTCCTCCAAGGAATCAAAGCTCGCCTCTCCAGAGCCCAAGGCAGGTGGGCGGATGAGCTACACCATGTCTTATGGGCCTATCGCACCACCCCGAGAATTCCGACGGGCGAGACTCCATTTCGAATGGCTTTTGGCACGGAGGCCGTCATCCCTGTGGAATAGGCCTCCCATCTTTGCGGGTGGAGAGTTATTCAGAGGAAGCCAGCAACGAGCAACTCCGCACCAACCTCGACTTGGTAGAGGAAGTCAGAGAGAAGGCCCGAATCAGGACGGCCGCCTATCAACAGAGGGTGGCTCGGTACCATGCCTCCAGGGTCAAGGGGAAAACCTTCCTACCCGGCGACCTCGTCCTCCGAAAAGCTTCTGTATCCAAACCGCTGGAGCAAGGAAAGCTGGCGCCGAACTGGGAGGGCCCGTACCAAATCACGGAGATCATTGGGCCGGGAACCTACAAGCTGCAGGATCTCGATGGGAAATCCGTCCCCCGAACGTGGAACTCGGACAACCTCCGCAATACTATCAATAGGGTATGTCCCTTATGCTTCGCCAGTTATCTATTTTTTTGCAACTTGCTGTGTGAATCGATTATGCACCATATTGCCATAAATCATAAAAGAAATAGATGCTGCTTACCAATCCTCGGTACAACCGAGTTATCTGCTTGGACAGGAAATCTCCGAACCTTGGCAGGGCCAAGTAAAACAAAATCTCCGAACCTTGGCAGGGCCAAGTAAAACAAAATCTCCGAACCTTGGTAGGGCCAAGTAAAACAAAGTCTCCGAACCTTGGCAGGGCCAAGTAAAACAAAGTCTTCGAACCTTGGCAGGGCCAAGTAAAACAAAGTCTCCGAACCTCGGCAGGGCCGAGCAACAAATCTCCGAACCTTGGCAGGGCCAAGTAAAACAAAGTCTCCGAACCTTGGCAGGGCCAAGTAAAACAAAGTCTCCGAACCTCGGCAGGGCCGAGCAACAAATCTCCGAACCTTGGCAGGGCCAAGTAAAACAAAATCTCCAAACCTTGGCAGGGCCAAGTAAAACAAAGTCTCCGAACCTCGGCAGGGCCGAGCAACAAATCTCCGAACCTTGGCAGGGCCAAGTAAAACAAAATCTCCGAACCTTGGCAGGGCCAAGTAAAACAAAGTCTCCGAACCTCGGCAGGGCCGAGCAACAAATCTCCGAACCTTGGCAGGGCCAAGTAAAACAAAGTCTCCGAACCTCGGCAGGGCCGAGCAACAAATCTCCGAACCTTGGCAGGGCCAAGTAAAACAAAGTCTCCGAACCTTGGCAGGGCCAAGTAAAACAAAGTCTCCGAACCTTGGCAAGGCCAAGTAAAACAAAGTCTCCGAACCTCGGCAGGGCCGAGCAACAAATCTCCGAACCTTGGCAAGGCCAAGTAAAACAAAATCTCCGAACCTCGGCAGGGCCGAGCAACAAAGTCTCCGAACCTCGGCAGGGCCGAGCAACAAAATCTCCAAACCTTGGCAGGGCCAAGTAAAACAAAGTCTCCGAACCTCGGCAGGGCCGAGCAACAAATCTCCGAACCTTGGCAGGGTCAAGTAAAACAAAGTCTCCGAACCTTGGCAGGGCCAAGTAAAACAAAGTCTCCGAACCTCGGCAGGGCCGAGCAATAAAATCTCCGAACCTTGGCAGGGCCAAGTAAAACAAAGTCTCCGAACCTCGGCAGGGCCGAGTAACAAATCTCCGAACCTTGGCAGGGCCAAGTAAAACAAAGTCTCCGAACCTCGGCAGGGCCGAGCAACAAAGTCTCCGAACCTCGGCAGGGCCGAGCAACAAATCTCCGAACCTTGACAGGGCCAAGTAAAACAAAATCTCCGAACCTTGGCAGGGCCAAGTAAAACAAAGTCTCCGAACCTCGGCAGGGCCGAGCAACAAATCTCCAAACCTTGGCAGGGCCAAGTAAAATGTTTCCCCAAACCTCGGTGAGACCGAGTGATGAATCCCCCGAGCCATGACAAGGCAAGGTAAAAGTCATTCGGGTTAAGACCCCGGCAAAAGTCTAAGCCTGCAAGCCTCGATCAAAGCCGAACGGCCCCCAAATAGTCCCCAGAGGACTTCGCCCGATTTGAAAACGGGCGCTGAACGAAAACCATTGGCATACGAAAAAATGCCACCATCGGCAGAATTCCCCTAAGAGGCTATAAAGCCTCACGTAACCGGCCAATGGCCCCAGGCTGGGCCGGAAAATCCTCCCTAGCAGAAGAAAACCTTTGGGCGACCCCCCCTTGTAACTCGTCACGCGAAATATCTACGATTAATGCGCGGGACAATGGGACCAGGCCGACACTCAAGTCCGTCAAAGCGCATCAAAGTAATCGTTCTCAAAAAAGGAAAGGGACTTCACAAGGACCATCTTTCATTCATAGAAAGAGGAGGACTACAGAAAGATTGCAAAAAAGCAAAAATAAGAACAGGCAGAGCCCCTGGAGTCAGTCGCCCCCAGAGGCCAGCAACTCCTCCAGGAGTGCTGTCAGGTCAGCCACCTGCTGACGAAGCAACCGAATCTCCTCCTCCTGCCGATCCATCACCCGGCGTGAGGCCTCCGCCTCCCGGACCGAAACGTCCAAAAACTCCTCGGCAGTCCTAGCAAGCTGCTCATTGATTGCAAGGCCCGACGCGAGGGTCAGCCCATCGACGGTCACGGAGGTGCCCCTCTCCTCCGAGTACGGTGGGCTGCTAACCGAGGAGTGCGAGTCAGCTGACGATCGCGCTGGAGAGTCCATTTTTTAGAGCTCAAGCCGAGGGATGACAGAATCCAATCCCCCTCGGTCATATTTATACCCGCCAGGCAGGTATCCCGATCAGCCGCGCCGCAAGCGCCGACCCATGAGAGTGTGCCATGTGTCGACATTCTAGTGCGTGAGGAATCCAAAGAGTGGCGCCCTATCCCGAGTAAGATCGATAAGCGCGAACAGATTGTTCGGAGGTTCCCCAGGCAAACACTTTCCAATCTGTCGCCCCCTGCATTAAATACATTTGGCGCTTCCCCAGGCTGCTTAATACGCCCCTCTTCCTCGGAAAACGTGGAAGTCCGTCGCTCGGTCGATAAATTGCCCCCTCGGAAAGAGCAGCATCGCCAGTAAAGGCATGACAACACGCCGCCCGTTCCGCTCGAGCGCCCCCTCTATTAAGCGCCGCGTGGACCTAACGCCGTAGCCTGCAACGGCGACTGATTCGCTCCCTCCGAGCTACAATAATCTCCGAACCTTGGCGGGGCCAAGTGAAATTTTCTCCGAACCTCGGCAGGGCCGAGCTACCAATTCTTCGAACCTCGGCAGGGCCGAGCTACCAATTCTCCGAACCTCGGCAGGGCCGAGCTACCAATTCTCCGAACATCGGCAGGGCCAAGCTACCAGTTCTCCGAACCTCGGCAGGGCCGAGCTACCAATTCTCCGAACCTCGGCAGGGCCGAGCTACCAATTCTCCGAACATCGGCAGAGCCGAGCTACCAATTCTCCAAACCTCGGCAGGGCCGAGCTACCAATTCTCCGAACCTCGGCAGGGCCGATCTACCAATTCTCCGAACCTTGGCAGGGCCGAGCTACCAATTCTTCGAACCTCAGCAGGGCCGAGCTATAAAGTTCTCCGAACCTTGGCGGGGCCAAGTGAGATTTTCTCCAAACCTCGGCAGGGCCGAGTTACAAAATCCTTCGAACCTTGGCAGAGCCAAGTAAGACGTTCCCCGAAACTCGACTATCTCGAGTGACTAATTCCTTAAACCATGACAAAAAGGGGTGTGAATTCCCTGAGCTTCGGCCACGGTCGACTCGCGATACTCCAAGCTCCAATAAAAATGGAGCGCAAAAATACCAGACTCCTGACCTAAGCAAGGAGTGTATTTCGCCGAACGATCTCTGCACCGCCGCATACGAACCTCGATTAGTTCGGACGACATGAGATCCTCGTCTAAGGGCGAGCAAGACGCCTTTATGCCCCACAAACAATAATTAACAGTGGGCTCGGCACAAGAAAAGATAGAGATTGAGACACAGAATATAACTCTCTTTATTTCCAATCATGATCAATTACAAATGCCTCACAGGCGTTACAAAAGCATTGAAATGCATAAAATAAAGGCAAATACAAAACTCCGGCAACTGCTCCAAAGCAAGCCTAGATGACTGCGACGCTCCAACACCCGGATCGACAAATCATGCAAACCAAGAAACGGCCAAGTCCGCCTAGGCAGGATGAATTAAAAGATCCAAAAGGAGGCATGGCCCGCGGATGCTGATTCTGAGGATCCGGACGATCCAGCCCGCTCCCCTAGGAGGGGGTGCTGGATCGCATGCCGCCGCCCAGCCAGGAGAAACCGGGGACCATCCGACCCCGGCTGCTCCCATATTTTCCCTCCCGTGGCAAGGATTCCCCTCAGAAAAGAGACGGAAACCCAAGCCAGCGAAAAGGGGGAAGCCTGCGCGTGCCACGGAGGTGCCCATACACCTCTTACTCTGCGTCTCCGAGCAGGAACCGCAGAAACCACAATGGAAGTGCGTATGTGCGCTCTCCGTATGATCTCTGCCCCCTCTTTGTGCGCTCTCCATATGATCTCCGAGGCTCGTCCCCTAAAGATGAGCCGTTCTTCAGCTGCTCCCCGGTCGCCCCAGCTATCCAGCGGCAAGGAGCCCATGAAAGGAAAAGTCGATCCTCCCACTCGTAGCAACAGAGAAACGAGTGTGGTAAAAATTCCAACAAGAAAGAAACTTTGGGGATAACCAGATGAGACCCCCCTTTTTCCCTTTTTATGGGCAGGAAAGACTCGGGACGAGCCATCAGAGCCGAGAGTCCCGAGATTCAAACACCTGTCCCATGCCTCCACATGGCCCCTCAGGATAAACGCAGCGCCCCACTACGCGCCGAGCCCACCGCCTGAACCAGGACATGTACGAAGATCCCCATCCGATCCCTAATCGCGTTCATTAAATGCCGGAAATCGCCCACTGACACTTCGAAAATCGACGAGCTCAGAAAATCGTCCTTCGAGAATAATACCCTCCAGTGATAGGCGGTTGCGTACGCATCACGACAAAGCGACCCGCATGGGAAAAGAGCGCCTTTCGGAAAGCTCCGATGCAGCTTTATGTCCTCCACTCTGCCGTATCACCACTTCTAGTAAAGTAAAAACCGAATTGCCTGCGGGACAGCAGGGCGCTGGCAGGATGGCAGGAGGCACGAAAACCTATTCTTGTCCGTCGGCCCCAGCCGACCCATTTTTTGCCTATCGGCCCTAGCCGACCCATCTCTTCTGTCGGCCCACGCCGACCTATTTTCATCTGTCGGCCCCAGCCGACCTAATTTTTGTCCGTCAGCCCCAACCGACCTATTTTATCCGTCGGCCCCAGTCGACCTATATTATTCCATCGGCCCCGGCCGATCCATCTTTCTGTCGGCCCACGCCGACCCATTTTGCCTGTCGGCCCTAGCCGACCTATTCCTTCTGTCGGCCCACACCGACCTATTTTCGTCCGTCGGCCCCAGCCGACCCATTTTATCCATCGGCCCCAGACGACTTATTTTTGTCTGTCGGTCCAAATCGGCCTATTTTACCGATCGACCCGAGCCAATATGTTTTCCTGGTCTCGAATTAAGGATGGCCCAAGGATATCAACGAGCCATGGGTCATTCACGATCGAGGCAACACTAGACAGCGGCGAAGTCACGCAAGAAAGAGACTCATATAAAAACAGGAAATCCCTTTGCTATGAAACGTCAAACAAATGTCTAAAAGGGCGAGGTACAAGAGCGGCTCCTAAGAACCAGGAGCCCCACCGGCTTTGGGAATACCCTCGGTCACGTCTGCAGGAGCACGGCTAGATTCGCCCTTCTCTAATATTTTCGCCCCTTCCATGACAGTTTGCGACCGTCCCTTGGAGGCTACGGCTTCGCTGGGACCGGGGGCGCCGCCAGGCTCGGCGTCCGAAACATCGACATATTCATCTTCGTCTTCTTCTGCGGACTCGCCGTCTTCGGAATCTTCGACGCTCAGAAAAGAAAGGTCCCATTCTGGATGACTACTGAGTATCCTCTGCTTGCACTCTTCCATCCCGTGACGGAATGCGTCTACGCTCATAGCGTCTTGCCTCCCCTGAAGAATGGCGAACTGCGTGTTGGCCTCGGCGGTCCGTTTCTCGGCCTCAACCGCCTGGGCCTTCAGGATGGCGTTTTGCTCCTCAAGCTCGCTAGCCCATGTCTCGAGTTCCGAGCTCCTGCTGCGAGTGGATGCAAGCACACTTTGGAGAGCCCGAATCTCCGACCCCATCCTCGCCATCTGAAAAAGTCAAGATCAATCGGCGTCACGGGGAGCCAGTAGAAAAATAAAGAGGGTAAAATGGAAGCATACCTCCCCCTCTCGCCTAGCCAGCCTTTTGGCCAGCTCCTCGGCCTCACTCCGGGCTCTTGTCCTGTCAGCGCCGACCAGCTCGACCCTCTCTTGTAGGGTACTGATCTTCGATTGTCTGGCTTCAATCTCTCCACGAGCTTGCGACAACTCGTTGCTCACTCGAGTCATCATCCCTTGATGCCACCTAGCATTCTCCTTCAAGTCGGCGATTTCACCATCACGCCGTTTCAATTTCTCCTCCATTTCGTCCAGCATTCTTGCCAGGCGCCTTCTTTCATCGTCGGCCTCTCTCCTCAACCGGCTCAAACTCTCGCCGTGTTCCCGCCACATCGCCGCCGCCTCCGCGGAGTGTTTTGATTCGATCCTGGCCAGCTCCCGGCATGCATCATCGCTCTTCGCCAGGAGTCCCTGTAACTCCTCCACCCTGCGTTTCTGCTTGGACACCTCGTCCACGGCAGCCTGATGTGCCGCCCTAGCCGCCCTCGAGTTCCTATCCATTGTGTCCATGAGCTCTTCGAACTGCTCAGAAACCTTCAGCCGCGACTGAAGCTCGACATTCTCCCTCCGGGCCTGGACGCTGGCCCCCGTTGCCAAACTCAAGCGCCAGCAAATCGCCCGGGAAAGCAAAATGCTCTGCAAAGACAAAAACTGAATAAGCGCCCACAACGGAGTCCATCGAGAAACATCTGTCACGCTGGAAAAATGACTCACCTTCGAAGCGTAGTCCCGGGTCATCTTCATCAAGGTCGTGTTATCTATGGCGGGAAGGAGATGGATACCCTCAGCTATACCTTGCTGCCCGAACGCAGCATCTATCAACCCCCGGTCAGCAAACTCGTCCGCCAACGGGTCCACACCCAGATGTAGGACCGACCTTATCATGGCGGAAAATGCCTCATCAATGCTAGTCTCCGAGCTACTGGGTTGACCGGCCCCGCCTGAGGGAACGGCCTGGACGACCCCCAGCTGAGAAGCCTTCAACCTCCCAGCCTCCTCCATTAAGGCCCTGGCTTGGGCCTCTTCGGACAGCTCGGCCAGCCCAAGCGCCAGCCTCCCCAAAATCTTCTTCGAGGGAGCCCCGATCGTGGGACCCCCACTTTGTTGCGCCCCCTCCTTCGATGCCCCTTTCTCGATAACCGCCACTTGTGTCTCCTCCGCAGGCTCAGGCTCCCCCGAAGCCTCGGTCTGACCTGCCTCGCTACTTCCGGACCCCCCTGCAGCAGGACCGAGAAAGAGTTCTCCTTGAACCTCCCCGGCTGCGGCCGCCGCTTCTTCCTCCCCTGCTGGAACCGGTGGCGATCCCACGAAGATAGTAGCCTCCTCGGCAACGGTCCCCTCTTCTAAATCCGCCGCCGTTTCCTCTTTCAAGGGAGACGCAGTCGGACGAGCCATCGGAGCCTCATCTGAGCTGTCCGATACCTCCAGCACGAGAGGTTCGGGCACCATAACCGCTCTCCCCGAATCCTCTCTCGCCCCTGGCGCCTCTGTAGCGACTGCTCCAGCGCCCGGCGAGCTCCTTGCGGATTTATGAGCCCTTTTCTCGGGCCGGCCGCTGTCCGCGCCGCTACCTTCCCCTGGGCGCTTCCCCCTCTTCCTCTTGGAGAGGCTCGACAACGCCAACCTCGTGGCTGTCAAACCGGAATTTACATTCTCAGACTCAAGCATGGTAATCGAGAGAAATACGCAGCGCAAAAAGGGACTCACCTTGTGGATCCAGAGGGCTGAGCCTGGCTGCGAATAGGGCCCCCTCCGATAATAGATCGTTAGCCAAAAATACCCGTCCATTACGAAGGACGTCCAGGTCCCTCTCCTCCTGCATCGATAAGGCCGGATGCGTCTCCGCATCCCTCGCAACTTCCCCCCATCGCCGAGGGAAATCGGAACCGATGTTCTCCTCCGCGATCACAAATCGGCTCTTCCACCCCTTGATGGAAGAAGGCTTGTCCGCAATGACATTAAAAGATCTCCAGGGTCCGATAGAGGTCCACTCCGATTTCCTCCCGGGAGTCAAGTGGTAACAGGTGCGAAAAAGGGGGAGAGTCGCAACGATTTGAATCTGGTGACACATCGAAATGAATCCGATGATATTCCGCCAACTATTTGGAGCCACCATCGATGGACAGATGTTGTAGTGGGTCATGATCTCCTTCACCAAGGGATGGAGAGGAAAACGAAGACCCGCCTTAAAACTATCCTCATAGATAAAGACTCCAGACTCTAATCCCCGGGTAACCCTATCTTCGAGTTCCGGCACCCGCAAAACTACATCCAGGGGCAGACCATACCTCTGGTGAATCCTCCCCAAATCCTCAGCAACGATTTCTGAGGCCACATCTTCAGGGCTCATCGCCATCTCGGTCGAGGGAAATCCTGGGCGAAAACGGTGAATGCTGGAGAGGATGAGAGGCCAATGCTCTTATGAAAACAAGGTGAGAAGACGCCGCGAACATGCGCACATGTGCGTATATATATATATAGGGCAGCTGTCACTTCGCTTCTCCGCCAAGGAACTGCCCTGGGGAGACGGGACATCCCATTCGAGGCGTCCGAAATCGCCTCGACAAACCTCCATATCGATCGGGATTCACGGCACGGCACAATCTCAACCGTCGCTAGTGGAGGAGCCTTACCTCCAAAGGTACGATGGCCCTATCGCATTAATTAGGGCATCATTGCACGAGCTGTTTAGGCCAAGACGTCCCGTCCAGGGCGCGCCACTTGAGTTTATACTCCCTACGCCCGAACCTACGCTTCGAACTAGGGAGTGGAGGGCATGTGTTGGGGGGTAAAATCATCATTGCATTGATATCCGTGCGAGGCGGCTAAGGCTGACTGATGCGTGTCATAGCGCAACAATTTAAACACCTTAATTTTACTATTAGGATAGCGAGAGTAAGGGATCGATTCCATAGGGACTTTAGCGATTATCTTGAAATAATTTTATAAATTTAACTAAATAGATAACTAAGTAGATAATTAATAGTGCAAAATAATAAGATATGGTTTATCTTATTAGAGCACGGCTCGTATCCGTAGATCACGGCCCGTCTCTTTTAAGAATAAATCAGTCTAAATTATTTTTTACTTAAATAAAATTTAATAACAATTTAACATGAATAGAAATTTTATTTCAATAAATCTAAGAGTGCATATTAAAATCTAAAATAAAAGAATTTTAATTTCTAACATGGCAACAAAAAGCAATAAAATAAACTAAGATGAACCAAGCCACTATTATGCTGATTGCTCGAACGGGCACCTCACGAGCAGAGCCAAGCCACGATCGTCTCCCCAACACCCACGGAACCAAGCCACGATCGTCTCCCCAACGCCCACAGATGCAGCGCCTGGAACGAAACCAGAGGACCCAGAGGACCCACGAAACACACGAGATTGAGGAAGAAGAGATCTCCTGGATGCCGCTTCCTTGGACTCCCCCTGCTGCTATTTATAGAAGCCCAGACGCGGGTTTGACGCGGCGAGGATTCCTGTTTCAAAACAAAGAACGCAGCGAAAGCAGAGGACGCGGAAGCCACAAAAAAATCTAGATAAATCCTTTATAAAATTTAAATTCCTTCTAAAGGAATTTAATTATCTCAATTTGATAACTTCTAATCTAATCTATTCCTTAATTGGTGGAGGAAACTGTTAGAAATTGAATGGAGAAGAATCGGCGGAAAACAGAGAACTGGGCAGAAAAACGATGAAGTCGGCACTTCGTTTGCCGACTTCACTTTAAAATCCGTGCTAAAACAGATAAATCAATGAAAAATTAATTTCGAGCTCATCTTAAATCTGATTTAAGTGCCGTTTGCGTCATTAAATCCGTAAAATCGAGCTCTTTAAATTGATAAGATTTTATCTAAAATATTATATAAATATTAAAATATTAAATAATAATAGGTACGTTAAATTATTAATTAATAGGTTTAATGATAATTATTTATGCGTTTATCACTGACCTCCTCCCGCCGTCTCCTTCCGGGCTTCCCTAGCTCGGCCTCTTCCGGGCCTCCGTAGCTCGGCCTCCTCCGGGCTTCCGTAGCTCGGCCTCTTCCGGGCCTCCGTAGCTCGGCCTCTTTCGGGCTTCCCTAGCTCGGCCTCCTCTGGGCTTCCGTAGCTTGGTCTCTTCCGGGCCTCCGTAGCTCGGCCTCTTCCGGGCTTCCCTAGCTTGGTCTCCTCCGGGCCTCCGTAGCTCGGCCTCTTCCGGGCTTCCCTAGCTCGGCCTCCTCCGGGCTTCCCTAGCTCGGCCTCTTCCGGGCCTCCGTAGCTCGGCCTCCTCCGGGCCTCCGTAGCTCGGCCTCTTCCGGGCTTCCGTAGCTCGGCCTCCTCTGGGCCTCCGTAGCTCGGCCTCTTCCGGGCTTCCCTAGCTCGGCCTCCTCCGGGCCTCCCTGGCTCGGCCCCCTCTGGGCTTCCGTAGCTCGGCCTCTTCCGGGCTTCCGTAGCCCGCTACTACCTAGCGATCCATGCCCTGACGTCTACCTCCGCGGAACCTGACGCGGGAGAGCTCAAGCTTACCCGAGCAGCACCTTAGGCAGGGAATCATGTTAAGATGTGGCCTAAGACCTATCGTAACCGCCCCAGGTCTACTCACCCAGATCCCAAGACATCACGAAGCTCTCCCAGCCGTCGATCCCTCAACAAACCAGGCGTGGATTCTAACGGCCCCACAACGGCCTGATTCTATCTACCCCCGTATCATAACAACCTCAGTACCTTCCAGAAGATGCTCAAGTCCCCAGGTGACAGTCTATAAATGTCAGATTGGCAGATTCCCTCAGGTACGCGACTCTTGATGGACAAAAACTCTGGAGTCATTCCTCTCTCCCGGCAGCTCGTCGGTGCTCTGCCCCTCCTAGAGCCTCCGATTGGCCGCCCCCTGGAGAGGTCACTCGGAGAGATCCACCTCCCCATTGTCTGGTTGATCGCCGATTCCTTCCTCACTGACTTGAGCGTCGGAGGGCCTTCCGTGGAGGACCACCCCCGGCGTCCCTCCGTGTGTGGGCTTCCTGTTTTGCAGGTCCGCCGCACCCCACTCCCTGAGGATCGACCGCGCCCGAGTCGGAGGACGGATCCCGGCGGCAACAGAACTCATTTTTGATTATCTTATAATGAAGTGTCTTTGATAATTAGTCTAGTTTGATTTATCTTAAAGTTTCAATGTAATGGAGTATAGTTTAATGCTTGATACAATGAAGTTTCATTTTGTAACATTTGACTTTTGTTGTAATGAACTTATCTTATACTTAATGAATATCTTTTGGACCTTGAAAAATCTATCAATTTTATCATTTTACTTAACCCTTCTTGATCTTTTTGTTGATTACAAAAAAGGGGGAGAGTTATGTAAAATTGTATATGCATTGACTGTAAAACAAAAACAAGGGGGAGACAAATAAAGAGGGGAGAAATATTTAGCTTTTATATATGCATTTGATCAAGTAAGCTCAATTAAGCTTAATTTATTGGTATCTAATTAACTGCACATAAGGAGAGGCAATTAAAAGTGGTATCAACCATTAAAATTTTCTGTTAAAAGAAAGAACAATTATTAAATTGAACTTCATAGGAGGAGCTATCTCATTCAGGGGGAGCTTATCTGTGAGGATTAAATATTTAAAAATTTTGATTTGAGAATCCAATTGTTTACTCATGCATATACTCAATATTTTTATAATCATCAAAAAGGGGGAGATTGTTGACCCAATTATTGATTTTGATGATTAATAAAAGATATGAGTATATTCATTTTGTTACTAATAAATTTAACAAGTGTTTCAGGGCTTAAAAATATTTGATTAATCAAAAGGTATAAAGAAACGTGTTTTGAATCAAATGTTAAAGGTATGTTTCAAAATTCAGAGCCTGGAGTCAACACCTAGAAAGTATAGAGCCGACCCCATGGCCGATCAAATGCTTTTCTGATTTTTGGCATGGTCTGGAGCTGACACCCAGTGTTTCGGAGCTAACACCCATAGTTTCGGAGTCGACACTTACAGTGTCTGGAGCCGACTCCAATGCGGGAGCAGAAAGTATATTTTTGGACTATCCTGGAGCCGACACTTACAATTTTTCGGAGCCGACACCTGAACGCAGCGAGCCGACACTTACCTTTTCCAAAGCCAACTCCTCAACAAACTTTTACTTTCTATTTTTGGATACACGACTTGGAACTGACACCTGAAAAGTTGGAGCTGACTCCAACCTGTTAGGAACGGATTTTTAAAATATCAGAACGGCCTCCAACGGTAATATTTTCTCACCTAATCTCTAATTGACACTTTTTTTGTGTGTAGGAGGAATCCAAGGACAGAAATAACGGCTAGTTTTTCACCTAATCCTGGATTAAGAAGAATCTATAAAAGGGGAGCCCATTCATTTGAAAAAGAGAGACAAAAAATAGAGAAAAATCAAATTGAAAAATCCAAGAAGTCTTGAGCAAGAAATTTAGAGGAAAGAATCAAAGTTCAAATCCATCAACTCCAGAAAGCTCAAAGAGAAATCCAAGGCATTCAAAGTTCAAATTCAGAGGATTTTCCAAAAGAAGAAAAAGAGAGCCAAAAACCCTATTTTTTTCAACTTCTTATCTGCAAATCTTGTGAAGAATTCGAGTTGAGGCCTGATTCAACATCTCAAGGGAGAAGAGGAAAAGAAGAAAAGAAGAAAAGCTCAAATCAACTCTGCTTCAAACAGGCTTTTCTAACCTTGTTTATTTACATTGAATATTTGCTCATTTGAGGAGCTGTTTGTTATTGTAAACTCTATTCTCATTTGTTCTTGCTAGTTCAATTAGGGGGATTGAATTAGTGGATGTAGTATACCTCGGGTCAAGCTAGATTAGCTTGAGGTTTGGGTTTTGTACTGGTGAGCCCGAGAAAACCAGCTGGGTTCGTTGTGATCCCGTGGGAAACAACAAGTTTTGAGTTGTGAGCTTGTAAAATAACTCGGCCGTAATCTAGTAGATTATAGTGTGGATCCAAGTAGTACTTGGGAGTAGACGTAGGTGTTGGATACACCGAACCACTATAAAATCTTTGTGTTTGCCATGTTTTGAATCTCTCTCTCTCTTTGTTTGTGGTTAATACTTACCTTGCACTTAATCTTGTTTATTCCAAAGCTAATCGTTTTAAAAGATTAAATTTTTTAAGAACTCAATTCACCCCCCTCTTGGGTTGCCATCTGGGCCAATAAAGTGGTGCAGGACTTACTTTCCCATTTCTTCGAGTTTGAAGTCATTCAGATCCCAAGATCTGGGAATGCACGCGCCAACCTATTGTCCCGGCTGGCAACCACGGAATCGATAGATTTTGAGCGAAAGTTTCCCCTTGAGATTCTGGAAAAGCCCAGCATCACGGAGGCTGACCGAGTGATGCAGGTCGAGGTTGAACCATCCTGGTTCGACCCCATATTTAAGTATCTTAAATAAGGGCCACTCCCAGCCGACCGAAAGGAAGCAAGAAAGCTGAAATTGCAGGCCACCCATTATGTGTTGATCGATGACCAACTGTATAAGCGGTCCTTCTCCATGCCGCTGCTTAAGTGCCTTTGCCCATATGAGGCTGATTATGCTCTTCGGGAAGTGCATGAGGGAATTTGCGGCAACCATCTGGGGAGCCGATCCTTATGCCACAACGTACTATGCCAGGGGTATTATTGGCTCACAATGCAAAAGGATGCTGACGATCTCGTCCAAGCTTGCGACCCTTGTCAGAGACATTCTAATATTCAGAGGCTCCCCTCTGCCAGCTTGGTCCCTATTTCCTTCGCTTGGTCCTTTGCTAAGTGGGGGATGGACATCCTTGGCCCGTTTTCCCTTGCCACAAGATAGAGAAAGTTCTTATTTGTCGCCATTGACTACTTCACCAAGTGGGTCGAGGCCAAGGCAGTTGCCCAGATAACCGAAGCTCGGGCTAAGGACTTCATGTGGAGATCCATTATTTGTCACTTCGGCCTCCCGCATACCATCATCACCGACAATGGCAAGCAGTTTGATAACCCTAAGTTTCGAGAGTTCTGTGAGGAGCATGGAATCTATCATCGCCTCACATCAGTCGGGCATCCACAAGCCAACGGAGAAGCCAAAGTAACTAATCGGACCCTGCTTCAAGGGATCAAGGCTTAGCTTGCCAGAGCCCGAGGCAGATGGGCGGACGAACTTTACCACGTCCTATGGGCCTACCGCACCACCCAGAGAGTTCCCACAGGCGAGACCCCATTTCGGATGGCCTTCAGCACAGAAGCCGTCATCCACATGGAGATAGGACTCCCCTCTCTGCGAGTGGAGAGTTACTCGGAGGAGGCTAACGACGAGCAGTTCCGCACCAACCTCGACCTGGTGGAGGAGATCAGAGAGAAAGCTCGGATCAGAGTAGCTACCTATCAACAAAGAGTGGCTCGCTATCATGCCTCTGGAGTCAAAGGAAAATCTTTCTCACCCGGCGATCTTGTCCTCCGGAAAGCATCCATCTCCAAACCACTGGAACAAGGAAAGCTGTCTCCGAACTGAGAAGGCCCCTATCAAGTGGCAGAAGTCATCGGGCCCGGTACCTACAAGCTCCAGGATCTGAACGGAAAATCCATTCCCCAGACATGGAATTTAGACAATCTCCGCATATACCATCAGTAGGGTACACTTTCTATAGACTTGCCCCATTTACAGTATTGGCATCTTGTTTCTATGATCTGCAGCATGATCGCTACAATCATTTTTCTGAAAAGTCATAATGAAAAATAGATGTTGCTTACCAATTCTCGGCATGACCGAGCTGCCTCCTTGATCAAGAAATCTCCATACCTCGGCTGGACCGAGTCCTATTCCACAGAGACTCAGTATGGCCGAGCACTCCTGGTACGCCCGAGGGCCAAGCTAAATCTCCGTACCTCAGCTGGGCCGAGTCCTATTCCATAGAGACTCGGTATGGCCAAGCACTCCCGGTACGCTCGGAGGCTAAGCTAAATCTCCATACCTCGGCTGGGCCGAGTCCTATTCCACAGAGACTCGGTATGGCCGAGTACTCCCGGTACGCCCGGAGGCCAAGCTAAATCTCTGTACCTCGGCTGGACCGACTCCTATTCCATAAAGACTCGGTATGGCCGAACACTCCCGGTATGCCTGAGGGCCAAGCTAAATCTCCGTACATCAGCTGGGCCGACTTCTATTCCACAAAGACTCGGTATGGCCGAGCACTCCCGGCACACCCAGGGGCCAAGCTAAATCTCAGTACCTCAGCTGGGCCGAGTCCTATTCCATAGAGACTCGGTATGGCCGAGCACTCCCGGTATGCACGGAGGCCAAGCTAAATCTCCGTACCTCGGCTGGGCCGAGTCCTATTCCACAAAGACTCGGTATGGCCGAGCACTCCCAGTACGGCTGGGAGCCAAGTGATCTACAAGCCTTTGGCTGGATTTGGGCAGCTTACAAGCCCCGATCGGGCCAAACGATGTAAAAGCCTCGGTCGAATTCAGGCAGCTTACGAGCCCCGGCCGAACCGAGTGATCTTCAAACAATCTTCAAACTTCGGCAGGGCCGAGCAATGTTCCCCGCGCTATGGCACCACCAGGTATACACTCTACGGTTCCTAAAGCCTTGTCATGCTCGAGTAGCTTCCCAAAGCCTCGTTATGCCCGAATGGCTCCCCAAAGCCTCGGCCAGAGCCGAAGTGCATCTCTTATTATCAAAAGCATCGGCCAAAGCCGAAGTGCATCTCTTATTAACAGAAACCTCGGCCAAGACCGAGTGATATATCAGAACCCTCGGCCAAAGCCGAATGGAATTTCTTATTAATCTTTGAAGCCTTGGACAAAACCAAATAGCCCCGGCGATTCTGTAGTAACACAAGGCCGGTTGATTTCTCAAACATTTTAGCACAACTGATACATCTTATCATACTTCGGTGCAAGTAAGCAATCCCTCTCTCTGCCCATCAACAGAGTTGTGCAAGTCTCTTCTCCTTAAGGAAAGACCTACTTAGCCCCTTTTTATCAGGCCGTGCCTATCTTGTGAATCGGTAAGGTCGCCCAGGCCTCCCTCTAACTTGAACAGAGACCAGTGCCTCCTCTGAAGGGGGTCAAACACTATAAAAATGCCTAATGAAGGCAGTGCTACCCAAGCACAGTCGAAGGTTTACGAGCCAAGCATGACTCGGTAAGCCTAAAATGGACAAGACTGCATAGTCACGCCAAAGGGAAAAAGTAGACATTTAAAAAAAGAAAGAACAAAAAACTTTCTTTATTCCATTAATCGATGAGAAATACAACCTCTGAAGAGGTATTACAAGCGCACCGGGACAGGAAGATACACATCAGAGTGCGCCAAGCGAACCCCTCAGGTCATTATGGAAGGCAGAAGATCTCCCCAGGATCTCGAATCGGGAGCCTTAAATGCGAAAAAATCGCATGCAAATCTCTGAGATATGGACGAGCCTAAGAAATCCCCACTGAAAAAGATGTCCCCCAATGAAAGCTGGATGCTTGTCGCCCACGCAAAGCCAACTTGCCTTGAAAAAGATAAAGCGCTGGCAGAGCAATAAAAAGGCACAGAAGCCAAGTACTCTTCAATAAAGACACGCCGCCCCTGAGACTTCGATAAAGACCAGGTCGATATCTCCTGCTTCGGCCCGAAGCTGAACCATCTGTTATATTTCGGCCTAAACCAAGACATCGCTTTTTGCTTTGACTCAAAGCCGAGATAGTCTCCTTAGTTCGAAAAAACCGAGGTATCTCTTTTGATTCGGTAAAAACTGAACGTTCCCTTATCCCCCGGTCCAAACTAAGATAGCTACTCTCGCCCCAACGCTAACAGGATGCTCCTTATGCTTTGGCAAAACTGAGCGATATACTACACTCCGACTAGAACTTATGAGTTCCCCTTACCTTGGCTAAAACGGGGACACCATACCTTAGTCTCGACAAGATCACCAGAGATCCCCTAAGGGGGTGGTTCGTTCGTAAGACTCACATGATGAGAACGAACATTTCGAAGATGGCAGCGAACATGAAAGTTGTGAAAATTCTTTTTATTCATCATAAAAAGAAAAACAAAAAGAAAAGAAAAAGACACACGAGCCCTCATTGGGGCTTATCATCTCCACCGGACGCTGTCGAGCTCTTCCCACACCGCAAACTTAGCTTGGCGTTGAGAATAGCAATTTGTTGCTGGAGAGTTGCCACTTGCCCTTCCAGTCGACTGTTGATCTGACAAAGGAGCTCGTGCTCCCTCGTGGACATGGCCAAGTATTCTTCGACCATCTTCCAGAGTTGGTCACGGCCCACGAGCATCAACGACAGGTCCTCCCTGTCGATAGTTATCAGAACGCGGCTCCTATGGGGGCCCTCTCGTGGAGGGGCCTATCCCACATGGCCATTATCGCTATTACCTGGCGCTCTAGTAGACCCCCCTTCATTTCTAGAAGCCATCCTACTATCCTAAATTTTGGGAGGTCAACAGGAGAGGTGATTAACGATGGTATCCCCCCATCCATATTTAAACTACTTCTGGCGGGTATTTTGATCGCCCGGGCCATCAACTCCAATGCCACTATCGTGGAAACTCGCCACGCATCACCGCCTCAGTGGGCGCTCACAGGAAACGAAAAGTTGCATCCCCTCGCCGAAGAGGATCAATAAATAGCAACGAGGCGCTCAAGAGGTGCCCCCTTCTTGGGATCAAACTCACTTCGATCTATCGGACTCCTTCGAATTAAATATCCTCGAAATAACGCGGAAAAGAGGAAAAAGGTGCATAATAGAGACAAAGGAAATTTTTTAAATTTCATTGAAGTCTTCTATAGATGGCCAACAAAGAGAAAAATAATAATACAAAATCTGAACCGGTCCTTGGTTATCAGGGCACGGGCCTGACCTCAGGGGCATCAGTGGCCGGCACTGGAGAAACATGGCTCGGTCTGCCCACTTTGAAGGTGGCCGATCGATGAGCCTCGAGCACCCCTATGTCGCTTAGATGGCTCTCCTCCTTTCGACCATCCATACCCAAGTCTACAGTTGCATCAGCCCCCAGGAGGGCATCTACGTCAATATCCGAGACCTCTTCATATTCGGTCTCTGCTGATAACTCGGTCCCTGGGGTCTGCACGTCATAACCCTCCACCTCAAGGAAAGAGAGGTTCCATTCTGGGTGCTCCTGAGATATTTGGGCTTGAACCTCCTCCACGCCGAGCTGGAACGCCTCAGCACAGGTCACATCCTATTCACCCCGAAGTAGGGCGAGTTGCCTTTCAGCCTCAGCAACCTGACTCCGAAGTGAGGCGACTTGCTTCTCGGTCTCAGTGACCTAGCCTTCGAGCTCCAAGCTCCTCCGGCAACTCGACGCCAGCTCTCCTTGCAGGGTCTCTAATTGACTTTGGCCCTCGAGTTTCGCCTTCTCCATCTGTAAGCACAGGATTAGTCGGTGCAACAATGAGAAAATAAGGGAAGTTAAAGAGATGATATCGTACCTCCCCCTCCTGCCGAGCTATTCTCTCGGTCAATTCCTCGACCTCACCGAAGGCCCTCAGCTTATCGGCCTTGACCTGCTTGATCCTATCCTTGAGGTTATTGATTCTCGACTGCCTATTGTTAGCTTCTTCCCTGGACTGGGAGAGCTCATCGTCGAGCTTGGCTATTTTCTCCTGATGCCATTTGATCCTACCATCCCTAGCAATAACGCAATGTTGTAGCTGTCGGATCTTCTCCTCCATCTCGCCGAGCATTCTATTCAGGCAACTCCTCTCCTCGGCAGCATCTTTCCTTAGCATGTCCCGACTCTTGTCAAACTATTTCTTAACAGTTTTCATTTCTCCAGCATGCCTAGATCTGATCCGCAATAGCTCCGAGCATGTTTTGTCATACCTCGTCCGGAGCCCACGTAGCTCCCTAACTTCGAGCCTCAACCTGGACGCTTCGTCGAGGGCGGCCTGATGCAATCCCCTCGCCTTCACCAAGTTCTCGTTGGCGATGTCCAGAACTAGTTCGAGTTTATCAGATGCCTCCGCTCGCAATCGAAGCTCGGCGCTAACTCTTTTGGCTTGGACACTGGTCCCTATTGCCAGGTTCGAGCACCAGCATAACGCCCTGGTGATCAAAGCGCTCTATGAAACAAAACAAAAGTAAGAAAGCGCAATCAAGTTAACCAGAAGGCACCGATTACTCTGGAACAGCAACTCACCCGAGAGGCGTAAGACCTAGCGAGCTCCATAAGGGCGGGGTTGTCGATTTCAGGGAGGAGGTGGACATCCTTCGCCACATTCCGCTGACCAAATGCGGCGTCGATGAGATCCAGGTCCATGAACTCATTCGCTGAGGGACCCATGCTCGGGTACAATGCCGACCTCATCAGGGCAGTGAACGCCGCCTCGATGGCCGGGTCCAAACTACCGGGCTGCACATCTGAAGGACCAGTCCGAACAACCTCAGGCTGAGAAGCCTTCAACCGCCTGGCCTCCTTCAGTAAAATTTTGGCCTGAGATTCCTCGGATACCTCAGCCAGCCCAGGCGCCAATATCCCCAAAGCCTCAATGGGAGAAGCTTCGGTTGGAAGATTCTCATCTTGTCCTCCCTCCTCGTCCAAGGGTTCTTCCTCGATCACCAGCATCTGCTCCTCCCCCATGGGCTCCACCAAAGCCTCGATCCTCTCACCAGCTCCTCCAACCTCTTCAGGAGGAAGCTCTCCAGCAGGAGACTCCTCTCAAGCCTCCGCCACTGTTGGCCTAACATCACCGCTCCTTAATCCCTTCGAAGGAGGCCCTTCGACGGTAGGCTCATCATGAGCCTCGGCGACTACAATCGCCCCCTCCATTTCTCTTGCCGAAGCTAGAGACATCTTCTTGCTTGGAGAGTGAACCCCCGGGATACCGACCTCCGTCGAACCTGGCAACAACTCATCTCCAGAAGAGGGGACTGCTAGACAAGCCAACGAAGCCTCATCCGAGCTATCCACTATCTCCACCACCGAAGGACAAGGGATCTTACTGATCCTCCCTGAGTCCTCCTCTGCTCTCTGCTCCTTCATCGTGACTATCACTTCTTCCCCCAACTGAGTAAATCCCTCTCTCACCGCCGGTGCTCCCACCTTCTCTTTCTTCAGTGACAAGGAGCGTGGGCTAACTTTGACTCGCCCGACCTCCGATGAGTGCTCTTCGGAAAGGCGAACCTTTTTCTCAGACTTGCGTCTTTCCCCACTACCGATCTCTCTTGGGCGCTTGCCCAACTCCTTCTTTATACGGCCTGCCAATGCAGATCTCTTGGCTGCAAGCACAGTGGGCAAACGATCAAACCAAGATATACTTGCTCGAGTGAAATCAATAGAAAGGAAAAAAGGAGAGGACTTAAGACTTACCTTGTGTGTCGATGGGGCTAAGCCCGGCGATGAAAAGAGCCTCCTATGACAGTAAGTCATTAGCCAAAAATACTTGGCCGTCACGAAGGACCTTTAGGTCCTCCTTCTCCTGTTCAGATAGAGCTGGATGCGCTTCCATGTCCCTGACAAAGTTTCCCCATCCCCGCGGGAAGTCGGAGCTGATGTTCCCCTCAGTAATGAAAAATTGGACCTTCCACTCCTTTATGGAAGACGGATTATCCGTTATCGTCTTGAACGATCTCTGAGGTCCGATATAGGACCACTCTGAGTTCCTCCCAGACATCAGATAGTAGCAGGCACAGAACAGGGGAAGAGTTGTTGTTACCTGAACCTGGCTACACATCGAGATAAACCCGATGATACTGCGCCAGCTGTTAGGAGCCACCATTGTTGGGCAGATATTGTAAAACCTCATAATCTCCTTCACCAGGGGGTAAAGGGGAAACCGGAGGCCTACCTTCAGGCTATCTTCATAAAGAAAAATCCCATGCTCCAGTTCTTGCGAGACCCTATGCTCGGGTTCCAGCAATCACAAAAGGACATCCGAAGGAACGCCATAATTCTGGCGTATTCTCCCCAAGTCCTCGGCAACAATCTCTAAAACCATGTCGCTAGGACTCATCATGCTGCTAGGTCAAAAGGGACACCGAATGGGGTCACAGAAGAAGCAGGGGAACGAAATTCTCCAAGAAGAAACGAGAAAGCACTGCAAACAGGAATGGTGCTGCTTCGACCTTGCTTTCCCCCAAAAGAAACAACTTCAAAAGAAAGATAAGGCATCTCAACCGAGATACCCGGAACCGCCATCGCATGCGCCGTGAAAATCGGGATTTGCTACAAGGCGCTTTCCCGACTGTTGTCCCTAAGAAATGATGGATCCATCCCGTAAAGGCAGGGCGGCCGCACGACATTAATTAGGGCATCATTACGCAAGCTGTCAAATCCAGATCCCTCCATTCGAATCGTGCCACCTGGGGCTATACTCCCTACGCCCGAACCTATGCTTCGAAATAGGGAGTGGGGGGCATGTGTTGAGGGAAAAAATTGTCATTGCATTGATAATCGTGCAAGGGGTTAGGATCAGCCCTGACTCCCACTCGCTGCGCGGTGCCCGCAAGAAATGAACCAACTATTATACCTCAGTGGATCGAGGCACCTTAGCCCCTCGGCGAACCAAGGATTCCTCGGGTATGGATTACATCTCTATACCTCGCTAGCCAAGCTATCCCTATCTCTCGGCCCCAGCCCGAGCGATCTCTATGCCTTGCTACCCGAGCGATCCATATCTCTCAGCCCTAGCTCGAGTGGTCCATAACTCGGCCTGCCCGAGCGATATCCACACCTCTGCAGAATCAAACCGTCCTTACGCTCAGCTTACTCCTTTGTCATACCTCGGTGGACCGAGTCATCAAATACCTCGACAAATCGAGCCTTTCCATACTTCGACGGATCAGGTCGTTCTCTGTGCCCCGGCCCGACCAAGACACTCATGCACCTACCTCTGCGGAACCATGATGACCGAACAAGGATCCACATAGGCAATCCTGCCTATACTACCAAAAACGGCTTAGAACCTATATGATTGCTAGATCTCAAAGCGCCGGATAGCCCTCTCGGTCGTCGATCCTCTAACTAACAAGATACAGATCCCACCGGCCTCACAACAGCCTGATTTGAATCAGCCTCGAATCCCAACAACTTTTAGACCTCCTATGATACGCTCAAAGAATCAGGTGATCGCCTATAAATAGCACAGTCCTAGATTCTCTCGGGTAATGCATTTCTGACACATTCTCAGTACTACTCTCACTCTATCTCTGCTTACCCCTTTCCGCCATTAAAACTTTGCTCTGAGCTCCCAAAAGGCCACCCTGGAGGGACTTTTCAGCGAGAGCCTTCTCCCCATATTTGTTCGTTGTTGATATCCGCTGACTTGAGCGTCGGAGGGTCTTCCGCAGAGGGCCACCCCGCCTCTCGTGTGAGGACTATTTTGCAGGTCTGCCCAGGAGGAAGCCAATCTGAAGCTCGACCGTGCCCGAGTCGGAGGATGGATTCCAGCAACAATAGGTGTTATGGTATTGTGAGTTGGGCTCAATTTTTGTATTCTCGAGTCTGAGCAAGTGCTTTGCAATCAGTATATTTATGTAACAGTTGGTAGGTTGGCCTGATCCCATCGGTGGTGTGGCCAGGCGGTAGGTGTGCCTAGCTACGTCAAACTGCGCAGGTCAGAAGGTTGGTGGGCTGGATAGCCGGGACTATCTTGGAGGAACAAGGCCGACGGGGGTCAACCTGAGAAAGTCGGGGCCGCCTCGGCTTGATTGGAGATGTCGGGGCCGACGGGGGCCGACCTGAAGAAGTTGGGGCTGCCTCGGCTTGGCTGGAGATGCCGGGGTTGACGGGGCCGACTTGAAGAAGTCGGGGCCGTCTCGGCTTGATTGAAGATGTCAGGGTCGATGGGACCGACTTGAAGAAGTCGGGGCCACCTCGGCTTGACTGGAGGTACCGAGGCCGACGGGGGCCGACCTCAAGAGGTCGGGGCCGCCTCGGCTTGATTGGAGATGCCGGGGTCGACGGGACTGACTTGAAGAAGTCGGGGCTGCCTCGGCTTAATTGGAGATGTCGGGGTCGACGGGGCCGACTTGAAGAAGTTGGGGCCGCCTCAGCTTGATTGGAGATGCCGGGGCCGATGGGGCCGACTTGAAGAGGTCGGAGCCGCCTCGGCATGATTGGAGGTGCCAAGGCCGATGGGGGGCCGATCTGAAGAGGTCGGGGCCATCTCGGCTTGATTGGAGATGCCGGGGTCGACGGGGCCGACTTGAAGAAGTCGGAGCCGCCTTGGCTTGATTGGAGATGCTGAGGCCAACGGGACCGACTTGAAAAAGTCGGGGCAGCCTCGGCTTGACTGGAGGTGTTGAGGCCGGCGGGAACCGACCTGAAGAGGTCGGAGCCGCATCGACTTAATTGAAAATGCCACATAATCGATTTTATCATAATTACCTATGTGGCTTTATCAGCCACATCAGTTTGCATTCCTGCAGTTGATTGATTTGCTAGTGCAATCTACGATACGGCTGAAGAGTGTGCTTATGGATCCAATCTTATCTTGTGCCTCAAAATCAAAACCCATGGCCAATGGATGTCTGATGGTCAACGCAAGCTTTCAAAAGTAGCCAATTCGTCAAACCATTTGTCTCTTGTGGGCAACTTTGTGGGTGCAGTGCAGGGTGCGTCAATGGGAGTTCTTGAAGAATTGGCTAATATTCTTCTTTTGCGGTCCGGTTAGCTCGCTACTCTGTGTTGTTTGTAACTTCGTACCAGAGGCTTTCAACAAATGAGACGCTCCCGGAAGGAGCTTCATCCAGTTTTCTTTCTATTTGTGGCTGCACCCAGTGTTGCTAGCATGGCATGGGCAAAGATCACTGTGTTGTTTGGCTATGCATCACTATGTTACATTTTCTCTCTAAGTTTCTTTGGCAAGTGAATTTATTGCACTTCACTGTTGAGTTGTTTATGTTGTGGTTTCTGAAGTAGATATAACATCAAACTAACATTATATGATTGGCAAATCACCATATAATTTTTCTTCCATCACTTGCCAAAATAGAGAAAATTATAAGCACATAATAAAACTGAAAGAGAAGGAAATATATGTGATAACTTGTTTTCCATAAGAACTTTGCCCAATTATAGATAGATATACATGAAACGACAGCAAATGAAATTTGCTTTATCAACTGGCAATCTGTGGTTCCTGGTGATGGTCCACCCTCTTATCTTATGCAGTGACCGTGAGCAACACCTTTTAGCCATCAAGAACGTTCCCATTTTTTTTTTTTTTTTTTTTGTTTAACGTAAAACTTACATCAAAATAGTGATATACAAATGTTCAATATGTACTCCAGGCATAACATTACAGGACTATTATCATCAATCCAATCTGAACCATAATTTCAGCAGCATAAAAATTGGCTTCCTCCACAGCAAGTACACTCTAATGCCTGACCAATCATCTCCAATGAGCCTCTGAACAACATTAGCCGCTAGAGTGAAACTTAAGAATTCAAGACAAGTCAGAAAAGAAAACTACAAATTCCAGATTTAAATTGATGCGAGCCAGCAAACCAGCAATGTAAAGGATACAGGTCTGAACTCCTTATCGGACTTACTTAGCAGCATAATCCTTTTGCTTGTGCCACTGTAACTAACAAATAACAGCTGCTATAGCCAAATAGATATCAACTGAACACATTATAAGGACAGATTGAGTTGGCTCAATTAGACATATGCTTCACAACGGTTGCATTTAGAAATGCCATCCAAGTCATGATTCAACAGCCCCTTGGCTCAGATAGGGTGTCAAACATATGCTTCATAATGGTTGCATTCAGAAATGCCCTCCAAGTCATGATAGCATAGCACATAAATTGAGCGTCAAAACAAATAAGAAGTCCCTATCTTCATTGCCGAATTGAAATAAATAGGCTCAAAAATAATCACAACCCACACAAGCAAAATTTTTTGAAACCATATGAACAAGGCAACATTGGCATGACAGTCTCGATTGCCCCCGATACCTAGCAACTTACTTCAAAAATCCGAAGGAGTTCAGGCTTGGTAAATATATTTTCGGTTATACCACACCTAAAAAACTCTTTCTTCGGCAATCTTGACAAGATTTTATCCTCTTCATCAGTCCAGTTAGTAATCTTAGCACGAGATGATCCTATTTCACCGCTCTTCGAAGTGCCAACCATGGTTCTTCTTTTGTGTGCCTAAGTATTCGATGAGATACAAGAAAAAAGAAATAATCATGTTAATGGTTTAACCTCACATGATCTTGATAAGCCAAAACCTTGATCACATGATCTTGGGCAAACTAAATCACCCAATCCCATGAGCTTTAACCATGTGACATGACCAATTAAATCAAAGATAGCACCAAAGAAAAGAAGCATTGAAATTTTAATACCATGCTAATAACCATGATAGGAACAATTAGCAAATGAGGATCCAAATGGTTGCCTCTAGATACTTGGAGAAAGGACTGGTGGATAAGATTATGGTAATTGGTTACATCCATGCCTAGAGGTGACCTTCCACCCCCCAATATCATCAAAGATTCGTTACTCAAAGCATATTATTAAATTTGGACTGTCAGCAGACCCTTATTTTTTAATGCAAAAGTAGCATAGCTAGCTAAAGCAATAATCTTTGATCCTAATCCATGCTTAGGAATTCAAACCAACTTTGGAGGTCACTTGCTTATGATGGTGCATGAATTCAAAAGGGAGGAGCACACCTGTGTTGACACTTCACCTGATTTGCATTGCATTAGATAAACTAGATAAAAATATTTTGCTTATATTCCAATAATTAGATGACCAACTCCTCAATATAGAAGAAACAACCTGATAACTAGTCAAAATCATATCCATAACAAATTGACATCATATCTTCCAAATAATAACCAGACCCAGTATTTCAATTCCTCTTTCATGGCTTTAGATCATGATATCATTATTGTTGAAAAACTTTAATTCACTGGTGAGAAAGAGAAGCATCACATGTTAACATTGCCTGTCAAGCTTGAGGCACTCATGGTCAAGTGAATATATAATTCCAGTAAAAGAAGCACGTATCGGCCCTCCATGTATGACCCTCCTCCATTTATGACCAAGACCAGATGGAAGGAAAGAGATAGCACGGTTCAAAACGCTCTCTTTGACAAGCATTCAAATCATACGTTCACAAAGGTAACTTTCTTTCTCTGTATCCATCCTCTTTTTTTCTTCACAGCACACGAAAATCATGAGGCAAACATGGCCTAAATCCCCCCAAAGCCACATCAAATAAAATCATTTGATGGTCAAATTTTTCACAATTAATTCCGTGCTTAAATCCCCCAGAGCCACATCCTCTTAACTACACACAAATTTTGAAGGAAAAAAAACAAAAATATCACACCAGAGAACCTCAAGGAGGTCCCCAAAAATTTAATCAAAAAACTAATTCCTCCACAAATAAATAAACAAACAAATAAATAAAACAATCAAGAAGCAAAAACACATAAAAAATAAACAAATAAATAAGGTTAGGAAAAATACCCAAAAAGAAAGGTTAGGGAAAGTCCCCTAGAACGATCACTGTACCTTAGATTCATCCTCCCTCGAGCGATTTGGGCCGCAACAAGGGTTTGAATTAGAGAAAAAGGAAATAACGAACCAGGAAAAGACACAGTAGAGACACAGGAGGACACTGAGCAAGGAGACAAGAAAAGCATACCTTGGCCAGATTTATGAGAGACGAGAGCAGGAGATCAGAATCGGGAGCTCGAGAGATGGGAGCAGGAGATCTGGAGCAGGAGACGGGGGCAGGAGATCGCGAGCTTGGGACGAGGGCCGCTCGAACGGAAGGAACAAGCGAAAAGAACAACATGACTTAGAGCAAGCAAATAAATTTATTAATTGGCAAATATGCCCTCAAAAGATAGCTGGAGGGATAATTAGCTATTCCTGGAATCCCTAGGGAATAAGTTCAGGAAATAATCTATGGTTAAACATGAGTTATCTTCTCTGATTAACTTTTTTCAAAAATAATCCCTGCAGTTATAGCTTTTGGGGATAAGGAAGGATATCTAGGGATATCCCCCTTATCCCCATATCAAACATAGGCTAAAATTGGTATATTTGTGAAGACTAGCGAGGTTAATTTAAGCCAACTTGGCACCATCCTTTTTGAGTCAAACCGAATCGAATCGAATCAAATCAAGAGACTTAATTTCAATCAAAAAAGGAAAGAAAAAATATATCTCAACGAATTCCATCAAATCTCTCTCTATAAACCCCCTTTCTTTTGATTTTCTTTTTAAGTAGTTCCAAGTTTGATCAATTATTGTCATTGATCTTAAAATTTTTTTTAGCTCGGTTCTAAATCACCGAACACTTTTGATTATTCCATCTAAGTCAACGACCCTCTACCAACCTTTATGATCAATAGTTGCTACAAGCTTCAATCATGAGAAAGATGTTTTCTCCATCTTCCTTGGTTTTCGAGCATGCCTCCCTTATTTTGTAGTGGTGCCACCCTCAACTACTATCATCAGAGTTTTCCTACGAGCATGGTAACTAGCCCAATAACAAACTCAATTGGATGCTGGTAACCATCCCTTTACATTTCTCTCTTGTTTTTAGTTTAAAATTCTCTTATTCTTAGCCCTTTTTGTTCTGAGTTGATCTTTGTTGTAGCCATCCCTAGCTGCCTTTATAGCCATTAACTACTAACCCCGCCTCCAATGCTACCACCCATGCTACTATCCCTTCTTCCTAATCTCCTCTATTTCATAGGGCTACAAAGGCTCTTTCTTTTATTTTCCTTCATCCCTCTTCTATCTCTCTCTCTCTTGATTATAATTGGATTATAACAAGAGGGAATCCCTTCTCTATTCTCCTTGGTGTGCCAAATATAGGTATAAGTCGTGCCAACAACCTTAGCCTTCGTAAGGGTATCATTGGACCCTTATACTATTTTTGCTTAGATTGATCTTTTGTTCCTTAATGAGTTGTTAGCCAACCTAACCAACTTGAGCTATCGGGCACTATTACTCAACCAACCTTATCCTTATAGTAGTTTACTTTAGTTATTGGTTTTGGATTTGTAAAGGTGCAACCATCCAAAACCATATTCACTTAGTAGTTTACTTTAGTTATTGGTTTTGGATTTGTAAAGGTGCAACCATCAAAAGAAAAAAGAAAAAAGAAGACATTGAGTATGGGGTTTTACAATTTAATCATTAAATCATGGTAAAACTTGAATCTTTTAAATTATTTAATTTTAAAATTAGTGTAGAAATAGAAAATTTTAGAGTTAAAGGAGTGATAGTTAGTTAATGGTTCACTTAAAATCAAATGGTATTACATTGATTTTAAATTAAATGTATATTTTAGGTATGGATTGATGACAATGCATTTAAGCTCATGCCAATAGAGGAAAGAATCCCTTTACACTATAACCAATATAACCATGAATATTTTATACATATATGTGTCATATACTAATGGTCATGACAAATAATTGTTAAGAATTCTTGTAAACTATTACTTGTATAATTGTTGACATTTTACACATATATGTATCATTTGTTAATGATTAAAATAATAATTTGTAAAAACCCCTTGTGCACTATCACTTGTTTAATTATTAATATTTTGTGCATTCATGGTTTATAAATCAATGTTTATGATAAATAATTTATAAGGATCCTTTGTATATGATCACTTATAAAGATTAGGGTTGCAGTTAGCAACAAACGATACTAAGTCAGGCTTCAGTGCACTCAAGTTGGGCTCATTGTTTAGGATCTATAACTCGAACTAAAAACTTTTTTGACTTGGCTAGCCCCAGGCTAGCTCGACATGATAGGTCTAAACTTGGTCTAAACCCAATTTGAATACAACAACAAAACATTAATCTCAAGATTAGTTAGGATTATTTACATGATTTTTTTTCTGCATTTTACTTGGTTTAGAGCCAAACTTTTTGTAAAATATAAAGACATTAACTCTTTCATCATCACTTCCTCCTTTTACATATATCTAAAGCACTCCTTTATATAAGTGTATCCCTAAATCTACATTGTAAATGCCTAAATAATTTAAATTATCTTCTCTCAAATTTATTTGTAATTAGTGTTATCTTTATCTTTTACAAGTGACTTCATTTTTTATTTTATCTTTTCTTCTATTACCATATATACATCTCAACATTCTCTCTCAGCTACACTACACTTATCTTGTCTACATACAAATTTCTAGCTATTCGATATTCTATACTATAAAGCATGCTCATTCTCATAGTTGTCTTATTAAATTTTTTCTTTACCTTAGCAAGTATCTTACAATCAAATTATATTTTAGTTATACTTCTTTAATTTATCTAACATACTTTAATCCATAGACAAAATGCTTTTTAGTTTTTTCTTTCTTATGAATAATTAATCCTAAATATAAATAATGATCATTTTTAGAAACTCTATGTTCTTAATTTTCACTCTATATTTATCTTTAATTCTAATTTTTTATTTAAATTATATTCTACATATTTATCTTTGTCCTACCTAATCTAAAATTATTAATTTCTAATGTACTTAGACTTTATAATTTATATCCAAGGGCCTTGCAAAACCTTAAGATGAAATCATCATTGGAATATTAAATAGAGCATTAGTAATAAAAATCTTTTTTGTTGGTTGAAGGTTGAAGAGAAGGCTAAGATAAACATACCCTAGTTCAAATATAAAGTATTTGTAGCAAAGAACCAGAAGGAATGTGTAGCAATAAGAAATGTGTTGACCTCATATTGATTTAGATGAATACAAAACAATTAGGTGCGGTACTAATCATATTATTGTTGAATTTAAGTGATTTCAGGTTATTCATCATGTAAGAAGATGTTTGCTTCAGTTTAAGATAAATTTCAAATCAAATGAAAGGTAATACAGGTAAAGTATTAATTCTATGAATGTGCTTTCCAAGTTAAATTGTTTTCAAAGAGTTTGTAATACAAAATAATTTTTTCAAGGGACTTGGATTTCATGATTGTTAAATGGTTTTTATGTGTCTTGTGTGCACTTATTTTTTAAATTAACAGGACTCTATATTTGGACGATCTACTTGCCAAAATGACTTTCAAGTTGCATTATATTTGTATTGTTTTGAACTAGATTTAGCTACTTTACAAATCCTTTATACAAACTTAGCAGCCAAATCTTTTCTCTTGGATTGCAAAGATTTTATCCAACTTCTATGTGCTTTGAATATTTTTCACTTGGAGTTGGACATGTGCTAAGCTATTTCCTTTTGGAGCTAAGAGAGTTTGACACCCTAGCTAGGCGTCCAACATGCTTTGACCATTCCATTGGATGACCAACGTCTTAAACTAGGTGTTGGGAATTGTATCCTAAAGCCAATCATTTGATGATTATGCTAATATAAATTGTATATAAATTGATATATTAATAAAAGTTATTTGGCAGTTTATTCATTACAAGAACATCTTCTTAAAACTCCTAATAGTAATGAAGCCCTCAGGATCTTCCTTTACGATAAAGGAGGATTTATCTTTGAAGGTCCTTAAAAGAGTTCGTGACCAAATGATATACTATGACAGGGCCATAGTATTATCAATTATAGGACGTTGTATATCATATTTGTTGGTTGTCCTCTTAACCAAGGAGTGTAGAGACACTAGTATGACATACAGGTGAAAGTGTAGGAGTACATTTCACCGAACGTGACTCATTTCCGGATACTCTGCTGCCAAGAGTTAATCCGAGAAGATATGCATGGGTATAAGTATCATTTAGACCTGAAGATCACAACAGGTGACTTGCAAGCAACTCATTGTACTTAGGTGTCGGACCATCTGGATTTCTAATCCAGCTACGAAAAGTTACTGGGTGCAGTCAAGTACTTGTGGTAGTCAGTTATGGATCGAGATGGAATTTGACCTATCCCGTTAAAAGGAGAAATGCTGGTGTTTCAATTTAGCAAGACCTTGGCCAAGGCACTTCATGTGAAAGTCACATGATCACTAAAATTGAAATCACTTTATGGATTCGCTGTTTAGAGTTGACAGGCTCTTAAGCCATCCTTAGCATTTGTGGTCAAGAGGATGAATTATACGGTAACTGTTTCTTAGGGTTCTTGGAGTTTGCTCGGCAGCTCTTCGACCTATCCGAACGTCGGGTTCCATTGCTAGATGAGCACATCGATTAGTATAGAAAGTTGTTTCTATGCTACCGGCTTAGGTTCGAACCTAGAGAGTCACACGCATAGAAGTTTCCTAGGATGATCTATTTGCTGATCAACGATTGAGAATCGTTTATGATTTAATTAATCAATTTGATTGATTGAATTATCTCAATTGGGTTAAGTATAAGTGAATAAGATTCAATTTGGTTTAAGTCTATTAGAATGACTAATCAATTTCAAATATTGATTTGAAATTAGACTTGATTTGGATTTAAATAGATTCAGGACTAGCCAAATTTGATTTGGGCTAGGACCATGATCTATGTGGGTTCAATCTAATAAATTCAGATCAGATTAAACCATCACCTGAACCCAAACCTCTTGCATAAGTATCTCACATGATGAGATAACTAATGTCTGAGAGATTAAATTCTTATTTAGAATTTAATGTATTAATTTAACCCTCTCCAAACCATTTCCATCGGAATTCTAAGTGTTAGAATTAAAGTGGAATTAATGTGCCTCTTTGAATCAACCAGGCGATGGAATTCTAAATGTTAGAATTCACATCTCTTTAGTTCTCACCAACGTCGGAATTAACAAAATGCCACGTCTCCTTGGTTTTCACCGAACATCAGAATTAACCAAGCGTCGCGACTCTTTGGTTCGGCGTCTCTTTGCTTTTTGCCAAACAACGAAATTCTTAATGTCAGAATTCAATGGGCAGGTTAAAATGAAACTATAAATAGAGGACATCCCTCACCAGATTACATAGAACAACAACACACGACATGTCGTGGATTAAAATTCTAAAAAGGTTAGAATAGAAAATCCTGATGATTCTGGTGTTAGCAAAAGCTTGATGGATCTTGGAGGAAGATTCAAGTGGAAGGATTCAAGATCAGCAAAGTCATTTTTCCGTGAGCTAGCACTCTCAGAAATTCGATCATTCGGGGCTTCGCGTGGACGATACTAGAGGCCGGACGATTGAACGGCTGCAGAGCACAAAAGGATTTACCAACTATCCTTAAGGTAAGTGATATGATCCCTAAACCTTAAGGCATGATTCAAGGCAAGAAGTACGACTTCTTATGTTGAGGATCAAGATATGATTTTGATGATTATTTATATGCATATTTTAGATCAAGCGATCCTATATATAAGGTAAAGATATGATCTTGATGCATATTAGATAGATTAATATGTAATCTTTTAGCTTCCGCATTGATAATAGTTATCAAATTTTAAAAATATGCATGCCTCGAAGTTTATTTCTTCCTACACTAGGCATTCAACTCTTTCATGCTTTTTCATTGGATGACCAGCTCCTTGAGCTAGGCATCCAGTGAGCTTTGTTCATTCTATTGGAAGACTGACATCTTGAACTAGGCGTCCAACTCTTTTGTGCTTTTCCATTGGATGACCAGCTCCTTGAATTAGGCATCCAACATTGTTCCCTCTTTCCACTAGGCGACCGGCCTTGTGGATTAGGCACCTAATCTTTTGATGGCCGGCCATATGGATGTCTAATGCTTTGAAGGAAATATGGCTTAGGCTTGCTGGACGATCGGCCACTGGAATTGGGTGATCAATTTTGACGAGCTCTCAGGTTTTTCTTTGAGACTGCTTTTGAATCTGGCACTGGTCAACCAATTGGTTAACCACTGTTGCCATTTGTGACCAAAATAGAGAGCGAATTAATTTCGATCAACCAATTGGTCGACCAATGGGTTAAAAAAAAATTTCAACAGCTATTTTTCCAACATTTCAAGGAATTTTATTTCCATTTTTCTTCTCTCACAATGGCTTGCAATGGCTATTTTTTTTTCTGTTGTGTATAAATATCTTTCTCGTACAGTATTTTAGTAGTTAAAAAAAGGAAAAAAATATTAAAAATAGAGAAAAAAAGAGCAAAAAAATACATTAAAAAAAGAGTTTCATTCTTAAAAAGATAGTTGGAGAGGCATTGAATACTTGCAAATCCACTTGAAGAACATTTATTTTTTATTCTTGGCATGGTGTTAAAGCTTCAATAACCATTCTTGAAGAGCATTCAAAGCTTCTACGAAGGCTTCATTATTGCTACGCTTAAAGGTAGAAGCCACCTTGTATAGTGTTCTTCAAAAGTTGTAATGTATATTTCTGAATATCCGTTCATCTTTAGGAGCTCACCTCACATTATTGTACTTTGAGTTTATATTTCACAGTTGTGAAACTTATAAAAGTAGAGGTCTACCCTAGTGTGTACTTGTAAGGCTTGCTTGTGTCCATAAACAAGCTTGATAGCTAGGTAGGCTAGTGATGTTTAGTGGATTCCCAAGAGGTTCTTGAGGTATGGACGTAGATGCCAGGTTTGGAATCGAACCACATTAATCTTTTGTGTTTAATTGTGCTATTTTTCTATGATTGTCTGCGTATTATCCACACCTCATTACACTCGATTTATTTATGAAAGAAAATCTAGGTGCACATACTTGTTAGCTAATTAATTTTAAAAAAAACTCAATTCATCCTCCTTCTTGCGTTGCTATATTTGGGCCACAAAATAACTAGTTCAATTATGGAGAAAACTCAAAAAAGGATAGAATCTCTAACAAAACTCTCTCAAAAAAGGACAGAATCTTTGACAACCAATCTCCCTTTAGATAAATGCTTCTAGCTACCGACTCGGTCAAACCATTAGCTCCACATAAAAGATCTAATTATATAGGAATAATGAGGATTGTTACATTACCAAAATAAAGTCTTCAAATCAAACTTTTTATAGAGGAATATCTCTTGAGAATGGTGAGTGAATGGAGAGGAGATACTTTTCTAAATAAGCAAGTGAAAGTTTGAACTCAAGATGGCTGAAATGGAACGATGAGGGATGAGTACCCAAAGGTTGATAGAATTGAGTATGCTTAAGATCTCAAGCTATATTGCTAATGTTCTTGAACTCCTTATTCCGTGAACCTAAAGAGGATGTTTTGAGGTTCATAATGATTAATGAGAAGATTAAATCTTGGAAGATGAAATAGTAGAAAGTTTTGATGGGGTAAAAGAATTATAAAAAAGTTAGGCTCTTCATTCTTGGTCATAATCAAGAAAGATTTTGTGAATTATGAGATATTTGATTGGATGATTAGACTTGAGCAACCATCAATAACCCTACTTGTGTTGGGCTAAGAATTGTGGAAGTCACATGAGCTACCTCACTTTGAAAATTGCATGCAATAATGCTTTCTTTTGGTTCAAATCCTAACAATAATACTAAGTCGATGATTAAATTCGACATATATCTCATCATCCTCCTACTTGTCACTTGATGGCATGTGAAGGTTATTATACATATTGTATCTTAGCCAATGATCATTAGGTTTGATTGCATCGTGAATACATACTATATGGCAGATTAGATTAGTGCATAATTATTACAAGCCAAGAGGGCAACCATGCTTCAGATGCAAAGTTGACAAGCAAAGTCCTAGGTTGAGCAAGAAATAATATAGGTGGTGGGCACCAAACAAACATAGTAAGTTTATTAATCTAGGAAACATGATGCATGAAATTTCTAGTAGTCAAAAGATACATCCTAAGATAGCTCACAAGCCAAGATTGATCATAAGAGTTCAATGTAAGGGATCATCAAAAAATATTTAGTTAAATACCAGAATAGCAGGAGAGCCTTGCCATGGAAGTTGCACCAGGAAAGGAGACATGGCTAACATCAAATCATGTGCATGATCGAGATAGTTAAGGGTGCAGTTACAAGTTAATTGTATAAATACTACTTGAGAGCTTCATATAATGGAACTTTAACACATCAAACAAGTCAATTTATTTTTTTTCAATCTTTATCTTTTATCTTAGTAGTAAAAATCCTTCAAGGTCAAAGCAATAAAATCTCTTCTATCTATCCACTTTTATCTCACAATGACCTTAGTATAACCTATTATAATAAAAAATTTTATACTCAATTCAACTCAACTCATCTAAGCCTTTTCTCAACTATATGAGGTTGGCTGCATGAATCTGCTTCATTTACTCTGCTCTATTCAGGATTAATTCGACTTTCAAATTATAAATAGTTATATCTTTTTAAATTATTTCTATCCATATTAGTTTAAGACTATTTCAGTTTAGGTCTATTTCTGCCTCTATCCTTATTACGATTGTTTAAAGATCACTCTTTCTAACTAGAGCATCTAAAGGTCTTCGTTGTATATGTACAAACCACTGTAATCAATTTTCTCTTATTTTATCTTCATCGAGGCTACTTTTATTATTTCTCTGATATGTTTATTTCTAATCCTATCTTTAAAGTTTTACCATATATTCATCTTAACATAAGCATTTTTTTATACTTAATTTATACAAATGTTGTTTAGTATTACCCAACACTCTGTTCCATATAGCATAGCTAATCTAATAGCAGTTTTATAGATTTTTTTTTAAATTTTAGTTAGAAGCATTGATCATATAATACTTCCGAAGCACTCCTTCACTTGATTCATCCTATTTAACTCTATAATTCACATCTTCACCTATTTCATCTTCTTGCTATATAATTAATCATAAATATCTAAATTTTTTACTTCTTGATATATTTTGGCTTGCAATCTTCACTATTTTTTATTTGTATTTTTACTTTTACTAAAATTATATTTTATGTATTCAGTTTTAGTTCTACTAATCTTAAAACCTTTAGATTTTAAAGCCTCTCTTCAAATATCTAGCTTAGCATTTACTCCATATTTAGTTTCATCAATCAATATTATATCGTCTGCAAATAACATACACCATGGGATATCATTTTGAATATGTTTGGTTAATTCATCCGTAACTAATACAAAAAGATATAAACTTAAGGAAGATCCTTGGTGTAAATCTACGGTAATTAGAAACTATTAGTTCTTCTATTGTTGTTTTAACAATAGTTATTGCTCTATTATACATATCTTTTATCAATTTTATGTACCTTTTGGTAACTCCTTTCTTCTCTAAAACCCACCATATTACTTTTTAGGTACTTTATCATATATTTTCTCTAAATCAATGAAGATCATATGAATGCCTTTTTTTCTTTTTCTATACCTTTCCATCAATCTTCTTAATAAATAAATAGCTTCCATAGTCGATCTTCTCGGTATAAATCTAAATTAATTATTTGACACCAAAGTTTCAGCTCTTATTTGATTTTCTATTACTCTTCCTCATAATTTCATTATATGACTTATCAGCTTAATCCCTCTATAATTTGCACAGTTTTGAATATCTCTTTTATTTTTGTATATGTGTATTAATATGCTTTTTCTTCAATCATCTGATATTCTTTTAGTTGCTACAATCATGTTAAATAAATTGATTAACCACATAACTTCAATTTCTCCTAAGCCTTTTTTAAACCTCAATAGGGATCGTATCTGGTCCTAATGTATTTATATTTTTATTTTACTCAAAGCCATTTTAACCTCAAGCATGCTAAATCAAAGCCATCCCGCCGAACCCGATTTACATCAGTGTTTAAACTCATATTTGCCCAATTCAAACCCGAAAGATTCAGGTTTAACCCGGTCCGATTTGTAATTGATCCGGGTTAGGATTGACCGCAACCCAAATCCGAGATAATACGAACCCAAGGGTTATCCGAACGGGGATAGCTTATCGGCACCAAATTTTTAGGGGGCATTGAA
This sequence comes from Calamus simplicifolius, assembly GCA_900491605.1. Taxonomy (NCBI): domain Eukaryota; kingdom Viridiplantae; phylum Streptophyta; class Magnoliopsida; order Arecales; family Arecaceae; genus Calamus; species Calamus simplicifolius. The sequence goes on along the minus strand of UESW01003832.1, from coordinate 1,486,505 downwards.
GGCGCCAATTGGGTCAGACGAGATGATCAACTTGAGGGCGAGGAGGGCAAGGTTGTCGATCGCAGGCGAAAAAATGACAAACATAAAGATGGACCATCCGCACATTTTGTTTTACTTTCCGCCTCCTCCTCTTCTTTGTTTACGATACCTCCTCCTCTTTTTTGTTTCAGGTAAGACTTTTTTTTAATACAATGTTAAAGCCCCGAGTCCAGCTTATGTGTTCAGTAAGGAATTTTGTTTTTCCATCTTTGGGATCCATAATTCGGTGTTTATTTACTTTAGAAAATATATTTTATTTTTTTTCTCACCAACCCGAATTCTAACTCAAAACTCAACCCGAACCCGATTTTTAAAAATAGGGTTAGGGTTGAGGTTTTACAAATAGGGTTAGGATTAGGGTTATGGTTGATATTTTATAAATAAGGTTAGGGTTAGGGTTGAGAAAAACCCGAGTTTCATGAGCCCGAGTTGCACCCCTAGCTAAATCTACGAAAAAATTTATTTTCATATATTACTCTTAGGTTATCACATCCTTTCACTTTTAAATTTACTAATTATTTTTATTTAATAATTTTTTAAAATAAAATTATTATTTTTTTTTTTATCTCTTCTTCTTTACTAAGACTCTTTCATATTTATCCTTAATAAATTTAATATAATCAAGATCTTTTGTCTTATTTTCTTTTAGTTTTATTGGTTTATGTATAGTCTTTTCACCTCTTTCATATATAGTCTATATAAATCATCATAAGGTTTAAGTTTGGCATTACTTACCACTTCTTTTAGCTTCTTTCTTTGCATCCCTATACATTTTAAGACTTTCTTAATCCCTAGCCTCTTGCCAAATTTTATAGTTTGTATTGATGGTAGCTTGAACTTCCTATTTTCACTACTAAGTTTTCTTTCCTAATAGTCCCACTCCTTTTGATTCTTCTAAAACTTCTTTTGCTATATTTTTTATGCATTTAATTGCTTTTTTTCATATTAAGTTAGGGCCACTATTTCTATTCATGATCATTTCTCTTACTAACTTTTTTTTAAAATAATTCTTGTTTTTCTTCTTTCAAATTTTACCATTTAATTTTTGGATTAATAGTTTTATGTTTTACCCTAAATTTTATTTTGATCCATATGTCTGCTATCATTATTTTATGTTGTGAAGTTAAACTTTTTTTAAAATAACTTATAGTTTTTGCATGTTATTTTATACACCTTTCTAGTTAAAAAAATTATTTAACTTTTATTAGATTCACTTTTAAATATTAATAAATGTTCATCTCTCTTTTTAAATTAAGTATTTGTTATTGTTAAATCATATAACGTAGACCTTTAGATGCTTCAGTTAGAAAGGGTGATCTTTTAACAATTTATAGTAAAGATAAAGATAGAGGTAGACCTAAATTAATATAATTTTTTTAAAAAATATATAACTATTTATAATTTAAATGTTGACTTGGTCCTGAATAGAGTAGAGTGTAGAAAGCAGATTCATGTAGCTGACCTCATCTAGTTTGAAAAAGGCTTAGATGAGTTGAGTTGAGTATTATTAGATCATATGTCACTGCAAAATCTAATAAGCTCACGCCGACTTCATTCCTATCTCCAAATCCATATCCTTCATGTACCATTTTATATCCATCCCTCTATTTATCTACATGCCCATTAACATATCCTTCGATATATATCTTTTCTTCTTATGGTATTTTTTATATTACTTCATCTATATCTTTCCAAAATTGTGTCTTAGTTTGTTGGTCTAATCGTACTTATAATACATATGCACTAATTATGTTAATTATATTATTCTAAATTATAAGTTTTAGTGATATAATCCGGTCTCATTTTCTACTTTTCTTAACAATATTTTTCTTAAAATTCTTATGTACAATTATTTTCACTTCATTTTTATTTTTATATTTTTCAGTGTAATGTAATTTATATCATATATTCTTTATTTCTTTATATCTTTTACTTATCCTTTGTCTTTTATAAGCATGTTATATTTACTTTTTTCTTAATCATAATATCCACTATCTTCATTGCTTTACTTGTTAGTGTTCCTATGTTCCAAATTGTTATTCTAAGCTAACTATCATGGACTAACTTCTTTACCCATACTTGTCTATGGTGTAGGAACCCTTGCTCACTTATCACTGTATCCAAGCGTCGGTACAGCACTGTTATGCTCCAGACCCAAAAATTTGAGCTAGGATGACAACCCGCCGCATGCTAGGCATGCAAGGCATCCCGAATCATGACACTTAATTCAAGAAAGGCAATAACAATATATAATTCAAGTCCATAACATTAATACAAACCATAACTATAAGGTTTGGGCTACAAGCCCCATATATAAACATCACTGGGGTTACATCAACATAATGGATCTAATTTATTTAGTAGAAGCTCCATTTACCCCATAATTTCTTCTTTAGTCCTGTGGCTCTGAAAAACATTGTGAGATTTACATGAGCTCACACTCAATAAGTAAGCCTATTATAATATAAAATAGTCATATATCATCATAGCATTTCAAGATATTTCAAATCACATTTTTATGAAAGCTTCCAATTTCAAATACATTTATCATGTTATCAGAACATGCATATCATCAGCTCAAATTATCTTGGAAGCTTACAATAAATACCAGAATATGCAATGTAAACAAACACACTATTTATATAATCATTGTTTTCTTATGTGTCCCACGGCCCTACAACACCCAACTAGTGTATCACTTTTAAATGTCTCCTAAGAGGAAGGGTCCTGGTACCAGCGTTATGCCATATCATATTCAAACAGAATATATCCGACAGATGTGTGTCATCTACATATCTTCCCCTATGGAAGTGGGTTCCGTATCATAATCAATCAGAATACACCCTACATATGTGTGTCCTCCATATATCTTTTCCTGTGGAGGTGGATCTCGTATCATAATCAATCAGAACATACCCTACAGATGTATGTCCTCTACATATCTTTCCTTGTGGAGGTGGGTCACGTATCACTTGGCATTTCACATCATATGAGAACCGCGGTGACACATATAAGTATATTTTAATGTCATTATCATAATTATATGTTACACATCATGCATCAACATAAGCATAAGTTTCTCACATCACATATACAGTGGTTTGTACATTATTAGCAATTGCATATAATTATCTCAATAGTACTAACATATTTTGCAAGGTCAATGTAATTCTATTTCTTTTTGCATATACATAGATAGCAAAATATTACCAGCTACAATAGTTATAGCAAATACTTATTTGTAAACTCATGGTACTATTTACTAATTCAAAATAGTCAATATAAATGAAACTCCATTTTTTACATTTCATAAATATGCATATAGCTATAAATCCAAAGATTTATAAATTAAATAATTTATAAAATCATGATAATTGGCTTACTTACCTCAGTACGTTAATCCCGAACAATAAACCAGTTATTTGGACATCTGGGTACCTATAGGTTTTGGTATACGTTCGATGAGCATCATGGCATCATGCAATTTCCCAGCATGCCCAAGAAGATCAACCATGATAATATAATGCTCTGCTCTCTCTTAGCTTTGTTCTCTCGCTTTCTAGTATGGGAAGAAGCTTATCGGGAGCAGGCACACACGAGGATGAAAGAGAGGGTTTCCCTCGATCTCCTTTTAAACATTCTCGCGATGCCTCGAATCAAAGAAATCGGGAACCCATCCGACATGCGACCCGAGAAACCAGACGTCGCATCGAGACCTAAACGTCAAAAGGAAGTCAAGATGCTAGGTGTCCCCAATATAAATACCGGGAGTTACATTCTCCCCAATTAATTACCGGGGGTTACATTCTCCCCCCTTATAAAATTTTAGCCTCGAAATTGATACACTTTCAATAAATATAGAATTCAAATTTTCTATCCCATAATCAACTAAATTTTATTCAAAGGTCATCAATACATCATTTATCTATATTAGGATATAAATAATTATGAATATTTCTTTTTTTATTTCCTCTTCAACCTCCCAAATAGCCTTCCTCTTAGAATAATTACTCCACTGAACTTATATAGAGAATGGTACACCATCTCAGAACCAGATCCTTGCGGTCCCTGATGCACACAAGATGATCTTCATAGGTCAATTCTTTCTTAAGCTAAATTAGTTCAAGTTCTAACACATAGCAGGGGTCTGGAATATACCTCCTCAATCATAAGATATGAAACATATTGAACACCCCAAAGAGTAATGAAGACAGTGCTAAGCTATAAGCCATCTCCTTTATTTTGATCAAAATCTCAAATAGCCCATGTATTGTGAGCTCAAATCACCTTTAACACAAATCTCATCACATTTTTGTTAGAAAAACTTCCAAATAATCTTCAACCTGAAATTTTAAATCTTTCTTTTTGACATCAACACAACTTTTCTATTAACTCTGAGCTACATGAAGCTGTTTTAATTAATGATACTTTTTCATAGTTGCTAAACTAGCTCAGTATCCAAAGTTTTCTCTCTCTCACTTCATCTCAATAAAAGGGAATCCACACTTTATATCATAGACAAAATGAATCCATTTGAATATTGGCTTGGTAACCATTAAAATAAGCAATTTCACTAAGGGTAAGAAACTATACCAAGCAACTCCTAACTCCATCACACAGGCTCGCAGTATATCATCTAAAATTTAATTGGTTCCTGTAGTTGTCTATCTATTAGAGGGTGGAAGGCTGGACTGAATTCATCTTAATCCACTAAGCTTTATGAAGACATCATCAAATTAGAAGAGTGAGACAAATGGGTTCAGACTCAATTTATTCAGTTTACTACTAAACCAGAAACAAATATTAACATCTTTATCTCACTAAAATTTCATCCTTGAAATTAAATGTCCACTAATTTTTGTACGATTATAGATACTCACTAGCGAACTTTTATTTCATCCCCAAGTACCCAAATAAAGTATCCACTTTCAACAATTAATTGATCTTTCTACCAAATAAAATTGAATTCCTTAAGAAGTATTTCTTTTCTACCATCTCTTTTTTTTTATATATATATATATATATATATATATATATATATATATATATATATATACCTTAACTTCTCACAATACAATCATCATAATATCATAGAGTCCATCACATGTATTATGTATTCCATTCTTAAGGTTTGTAACATATCAGTTACTCTTAATTCCTCGATAAGACAATTCTAAATTCTTGTGAATTAGATATAAGATAGTTTTCTTCCAATGCTCTCTCAACTCTTGAATAGTTGAATGTGCCATTAATCATTACGACACTTATTTCAATTATCATAACATACTTGGTTTCACTCTTGAATACTTCAAGCTAACATCAATGAATATTATGCCAATCATTTAGGATATTTTTTATAATTATTATAATTAACTAATTTATTTTCTTTGCATAACAGTGCCATCATTAATCATCAATATAATTAATTTATCTCCTTCATATTTATCAATAATACCACCATAACCAATCAATTTCTCTTGAATAGGTCAGTATATTCTCAATAAATGTTGTAATTTAAATGATTCAAATCCTCAAATCAATTATTTTGTTACCAATGACTATCAAAATCACCTAAAAATTATGTTGGCTTTTATAGATTATGCAATGTCTCATGTCATATCATGGCCAACTAATTTAAATCCTTTGAATATCTCAAAGTGACCTAACTGATCTAGCTCAAATGGATACATGACTTATAAGGTCAATAAAGATTAAAATGCACTTACCATCCAAAAGACATAATTGATAAATTATAGTAATCTCTCTATGATTTGAAAGTGATATTAGATGTATCCTTAACCGTAATCCATAATTGATAATAATCAAAAATAAAATCATCTCCCTGCTTTTTCCTTAAAAAATAATTATGCCACTTATGGCTGATTGATAATGTATCCATACTGGAAAAAGATATCTACTTAGGAATTATGAAGAAAGGTACAATAGGTAGGCACGATAAATTAATGAATAGATATCTTGGTTTCGAAATCTATTAAGAGATCCTCGTGAAATTCTTTATCAATGGAATTTATCTTATTCTCATTCTGCTAAAATCTTTCACTTTCTACCATCAAAATATTTGATCATTTATTGCTAAAATCGGTTCTAAAGATTAATAGAGTCTACTACTCTCAAAAACTTAAACAGTAATTGTTTCAGAATTTAAAATTTTATATTCTTCCTAAATGGTCCATCATGATATAATATGCACTCAACCACTTCATTAACATCAGTATCGACCATCTTCATATCTAGCAAATTAACAATTAGTTTCGAACATGCAATATCCATAATAAAAGTTTTCTTAGTAAAATTCACTATATATGCTTATCCATCCAAACTCAAATCCTTTTTTTTTTAGTACTCAATTGTAATTGATCAAAAACATGTAGTTAACTATTTCATTACCAAAATATCATCAATATTAATCATCTCTATAACCAGCAAATTAGCTCATAATCTTAACTTACAATATCAACAATGTAAGTTCTATAAATAAAAATTCATTATATTCATCCAAGTCCAAATTCAGATTTAATAACTCAAAATCCATATATCTAACTCAATTGCAATATGGATATACTGATGTTATCTTAGTCATATTAGTCATCAATTGCAATTTTCAACTACTATATCATATTCCATATATTCATCTATCTTTTATTGCGTATCCAATTAAAGTTTCATCTACCCATATTAGTTAAAGATCTGAAACTGCTACGAGCCATTTCCAACAAGTTTGATGGAGCTAATACCTCTAGAAGCCCTATGGCCTCCCCACTGGTCAAGGTCACTAGTCTGGGAGTCACATCATATCATTGGCTTCTGATGAGATGGTTCATTCTTAATTCCTATTAAATTTATATTTCATTTAATATATTGATAAACTTTAAATTTCAGGCTTTCAAAGCATAATACCTTAAATTCCTTTAAAGTTATAATTGTCTCAATGTCATCCTAATATTTGCCTAGAGTATCATCATGTATGTGTTCCTAAGGTCATAACCTAGGCTCTGATACCATAAAAGCTATCACGCCCCAAACCCAAAAATTTGAGCTAGGGTGACAACCTGTCGCATGCCAGGCATACAAGGCGTCCCGAATTATGACACTTAATTCAAGAAAGGCAATAACAATATAATTCAAGTCTATAACATTAATACAAACCATAACTATAAGGTTTGGGCTACAAGCCTTACATATAAACATCATGGGGTTACATCAACATAATGGATCTAATTTATTTAATAGAAGCTCCATCTACCTCATAATTCCTTCTTCAGTCCTATGGCTCTGAAAAACATTGTGAGATTTACATGAGCTCACACTCAATAAGTAAGCCTATTATAATGTAAAATAGTCATATATCATCATAGCATTTCAAGATATTTTCAAATCACATTTTCATGAAAAGCTTCCAATTTTAAATACATTTGTCATGTTATCAGAACATGCATATCATCAACTCAAATTATCTTGGAAGCTTACAATAAATACCAGAATATGCAATATAAACAAACTCACTGTTTATATAATCATTATTTTCTTATGTGTCCCACTGCCCTACAAGACCCAACTAGTGTATCACTCCTAAATGTCCCTTAAGAGGAAGGGTCCTGGTACCAACATTATGCCATATCATATTCAAACAGAACACATCCTACATATGTGTGTCCTCCACATATCTTTCCTTATGAAGGTAGGTTCCGTATCATAATCAATTAGAACACACCCTACAGATGTGTGTCCTCTACATATCTTTCCCTGTGGAGGTGGATCCTGTATCATAATCACTCGAAACACACCCTACATATGTGTATCCTCCACATTCTTCCCATGTGGAGGTGGGTCACGTATCATTTGGCATTTCACATCATTTCACATCATATGATAACCGCGATGACACATATAAGTATATTTTAATGTCATTATCATAATTGTATGTCACACATCATGCATCAACATAAGCATAAGTTTTTCACATCACATATACAGTGGTTTATACATTATTAGCAATTGCATATAATTATCTTAATAGTACTAACATATTTTGCAAGGTCAAAGTAATTCTATTTCTTTTTGCATATACACAGATAAGCCATTTCTTACAAATATTACCAGCTACAATAGTCATAGCAAATACTTATTTGTAAACTCATGGTACTATTTACTAATTCAAAATAGTCAATATAAATGAAACTCCATTTTTCACATTTTATAAATATGCATACAGCTATAAATCCAAAGATTTATAAATTAAATAATTTATGAAATCATGATAATTGGCTTACTTACCTCATTATGCTAATCCCAAACAATAAACCAGCTATTTGGACATCTGGGTACCTATAGGTTTTGATATATGTTCGATGAGCATCATAACATCATGCAATTCCCCAGCACGCCCAAGAAGATTAACCATGATAATATAATGCTCTGAATCAGGAAACACCCCATAAACATCGTACATGCTATCAAAATCCTTCTCCCCTCCTCAACCAATCCAGCATGGCTGCAAGCAAACAAGATAGATACAAATACAACACTGTTCGATTTGACTGATGATTCAATCATATATTCAAATGTAGCAATGGCTCTGCTACCAAGGTCATGTATTTCACAACCTGAAGCACTCAAAACATTTTGTTCTCAAAACCATTGGTGACCATGTAACCATGGAGGCAGACAGTTTGATGCTGAAATCCCAACTGAGAATACGTCCCGAGAACCTTCATCATTGTAACTGCATCAGGAATAGATCCATCCAAAAGCATATTTTTGAACACTCTCAAGGATTCATTGGCCAAACCAATATGAGCATAACCACCTATGATGGCAGCCCAGTAGACCACATCCTTCTTTGCCATTTGATTGAAGATATCCATCGCCTTATTGTAACTTGAACACTTCATGTACATATCAATAAGTGCAGTGGAAATAACCAACTTTGATTCTAATCCCACATCATTCATCTTCCTATAAACATTCAAAGCTTTAATAGGTCTCCCATTTTGGGCATAACAAGCTGTAGTACCCGGTTCCCGGTTCATGTGAACCAGGTTCAGGCCTGACACTGTATTGTGCAACGCTTCATTTTTAGCTGAGCATTTCGTTTGCCCAGATCTTTAAACCGAAGCGTTGCACGAGGGGGGTTAAATACGTGATGGAGGGGGGGACTCCCTCCATCACTTTGGCATCCGTTTCCCATCAGGTAAATTCCCAGATCCACTTAGAGAGAGAGAGAGAACGAGCGTGAGCGAGAGAGAGACAGCGGGAGGCAGAGAGAGAGAGCGAGGGAGACAGTGAGAGAAGCCGGCCGATCCCCTTGGTTCAGGCCCGGCGGCGTGCTCGCCGCCGCGCGGGCCTGATACTTGACCGGTGACCCCGCCGGCGCCGGGGGAGGCATCCGACGGGGGGTGGTGGAGAGAGAGAGGAGAGGGAGGGCCAATTGGCCCTCCTCTCGTGCGGTGGCAGAAGCCGTTGGTTCGGGCCTGACGGCGTGCTCGCCGCCTCGTCGGGCCTGAGGTTTGGCCTGTCACCTCCACCGGCGCCGGGCGTGCATCCGGTGGAGGTCCGGCCGGCCAAGGTGGCCGGCCGTGCCGCCGGGCTCCGTGCCACGCGGGTGAGTTGTTGACGCTGAAAGAAATTGAGGGAGAGGGAAGGGGTTTGGCAGCCGGCCGCGGCGGCGGCTGGCTCTGGCCCGGCCACCGGCGGCCGGGCCGCCCTCAATTTGGCCGGCGGTGGCCCCGGCCGCCGGCCATGTTTCCGTCCCCTGTTCGGTGAAACAGGGGATCGGGAGGGATAATGAGTTGAACCGGGCCGGCTGGGCGGCCGGTTCAGGCCTTTTGGGCCATGCAGCATAGGAATTTGAGCTAGTTTTTGGGCCCTATAACGGCCAGGATTAGAAAAATAATTATATGGCTAGAATCTGGGTGAATTCTAGTTTCACGGGGTATTTTTACTTCCCCATTTGGGTTTGTATAGTGGGAGATATTCGAACCCAAAGTAGGGCCCGTGAATTAGTTTGGGTAGAAATCCTAAGGGTCAATTTAACATTCGTATTCTAATAAATTAATTGTGTAATGATCCTGTAGGTGCTCAGACATCCAAATAGCTGATTTATACCTGTTGGATTGCGTACTGAGGTAAGTAAGCCAGTTATCAGTATTTAATAATTATTCATGAATGTTTAAATTGTGAATTGTGAGGTGAAGAATTGTATTGGCTAAATTGTAAGTAGATGTATATTATGATATGGCTGTTTATGTGCTATGATTTCATATGTGGATGCTATGCATGAGAGATGCAGTTATTATGATATTGATGTGATATATTACATGCAATTGTTCAGTAGGTATAATCCACTGTTTATGCAATATTGAGTTGTTATTGACATGATGAGTGCATGTGATGTGAGGTACTGTTATGTGTCGCCGCGGTTCTCCTTTATCCTGTCATACCACACACACGTCTAGAGGACATATTCTGGTGGATTTCGACATGGCGTGACCCTAGTATTTCGACCCTACTTCAGTAGGGGGGATACTTGTTAATATACTATGGTATTTCGACCCTACTTCAGTAGGGGGGATACTTGTTAGTATACTATGGTATTTCGACCCTACTTCAGTAGGGGGGATACTTGTTAGTACTATGGTATTTCGACCCTACTTCAGTAGGGGGGATACTTGTTAGTATACTATGGTATTTCGACCCTACTTCATAGGGGGGATACTTGTTAGTATACTATGGCATTTCGACCCCTTTCAGTAGGGGGGACACTTGTTGGTACACTATGGTATTTCGACCCTTTCAGTAGGGGGGATGCCTGTTGGTATATTATTGAGATATTGCAGGGCCGTGGGTCACATTTTCAGTTACCATTGAGAGTATAAACAGTGGGTTTACTTACATTGCATGTTGAGTAATTGTGAAATGTTTATGCATGCAGATCATTTATATGCTTATTGATTGCTATGCTATGATTTGACTGTATAACGTGGTTTACTTACTGAGTGTAAGCTCACAAAATTCTTACAATGTTTTTATCAGAGCCACGAGGTTGAGGATGGATTGGTGGGGTGATGGATCTTCCATTAAATAAACAAGACCATTATTCTGTTGTAGCCCCAATATTACATATGTGTAGGGCTTGATGCCCAGACTTTATTATTGTGGTGTGTAAGGGTGTTAGCCCAAACTTTTATTAATGTATTTGACTTGGTTTTTATTTATAATGGTGCTTTATGTTGAAAAATTTTGTGACGCCTTGCGTGCCCGGCACGCGGCGGGTTGTCACCCTAGCCCGATATTTGGGTCTGGGGCGTGACAGCTTATATGGTATCAGAGCTTAGGTTATGACCCTAGGGACACAGGACATGATAACGGTTTGACCCTAGGACACTGACATATTGACATGATAACACATAGAGAACATATTATGATGACATTATACTTAGAGACACCTGACATTTTAGTTTATGATGATATTAACCACATTTAATTTAACAGGAAATAGTTATGGCTCGCCGTACTAGGAGCCAACTGTATGAGGAGGACTCTCTGGCCGGTAATGCTGATCAGCCGGTGGGTCAAGGGACTACTGGAGGTTCGGCTCCTGCCAACCCAGTAGGAACTGAGCACCAGCAATTCCAGTCCGAGATGCTTCAAGCTCTCTCGGGTATGGCGCAGTCTATGAGGGACATGCAGCATCAGATCCAGCAGGCTTTGACCACTCAGTCTACACCCCCTTCTGCTCCGACACAGACTACCCTTCCTGTTCCGCAGCTGCAGCCGACCTTACCCACTCCATCAGCACCGCCGACCCAGTCTGCTTTATCTCAATCCTGGGTGGGGAACGGCCGTAGCTTTGCAGATTTCAAGAAGTTTGCCCCTGCTCCTTTCTCTGGTTCAAGCAACCCTATTGATGCTGAGAGATGGGTGCGTGATATGGAGAAGGCCTTCATGGCCCATGGTAGTCAGGAGATGGAGAGGATCAGATTTGCTACTTATCTTCTCAAGGGGAGGCTTATGATTGGTGGTTATTAGAGGAGCAGCGTCGGGGTGGTCAGACTATTTCTTGGGAACAGTTTAAGGAGGTATTCTTCGATAAGTACTTTCCCAGGAGTATGCAGAGGAGGATGGAAACAGAATTTCTTAAGTTGGAGCAAAGGAATCTCTCGGTGGCCCAATATGAAGCTGAATTCACCAGGCTGGCCCGTTTTGCTCCAAGTATAGTATCTAATGAAATGGCCAAGATCGCCCGTTTCACGGAGGGACTTCGACCCAGACTGATGCAGGCGGTCAACGCATTCGAGCTTCCACTTACAGTGCCGTGGTGAATAAGGCCTTAGTAATTGAGAGAGATATGAATACTGTTCAGAGGGATTGGGAGCAGCAGAAGAAGAGGAAAGGGCATAATGCTAGTCAGCCCCCAGCTCATGCCAAGAAGAGAGGTGCACCCCAGGCCCCAGGAGGACAACCAATAGGGAGGCTCGCTGTAATCGCTGTGGGAATTTCCACCGGGGAGACCTTGCCGTGGAGTGCCTGGTGCCTGTTTCTCCTGTGGAAAGACTGGCCATAAGAAGCCACATGTCCTCTTCGACAGAACCAGCTGCCATCTTCCAGTCAAGGAGCGAATCAGCAGCAGCAGCAGCCACCGAGGACTCAGGGAAGGGTCTTCGCTCTCACTCAGCAGGATGCTGCCGCTTCTAATTCTGTGGTGACAGGTATATCAATATTTCACATCTAGCATTACATTCTTATCCTGTGCAATGCATTAATAATTAGTTAGACATTATATTCTTGTTGTTAAAATGAAATTTCATTTACGTCCAGGAATGATTAGATAGGCAATGATTATGCTCAGACTCTAATTGATCCGGGTGCCACGCATTCATTTATATCTGACACCTACCTTGGCAAGAATGCATCATTGACACCTGAATCTCTAGACCATGAGTTACACATTGCCTTTCCAAATGGTGATACTATGAAAGTTGATACTGTATGCAAATCCTGCCTGATTATCATTGAGGATAGGAAGCTGAATGCCAATCTTATTGTCCTTCCACTGAAATTCGTTGATGTTATCCTTGGCATGGATTGGTTAGCTTCCTATCATGCTTCTGTAGACTGTTTCAGGAAGATCGTCAACTTCAAAATTCCTTGTCAGCCCGAATTTAGTTTTACTGGTGGCCAGAAACTTCTAGCCTCAGTGTTTATTTCGGCACTACAGGCTGAAAAATATCTGAGGAGTGGTGGCCAAGGATTTCTTGCTGTTATTAATGATCTTCAAAAGAAAGAGGCCAAGTTGGAGGATATTCCTATAGTTAGAGAATTCCCTGATGTCTTTCCAGATGAATTATCGGAGTTGCCCCCTGACCGAGAGGTTGAGTTCTCCATTGATTTGATTCCTGGAACTGGACCTATATCCAAGGCCCCTTATCGTATGGCCCCGGCTGAGCTAAAAGAGTTGAAGGACCAATTGCAGGAACTCCTAGATCGGGGATTTATCAGGCCTAGTGCTTCTCCTTGGGGTGCTCCAGTTCTATTTGTTAAGAAGAAGGATGGCAGTCTTCGGCTATGCATTGATTACCGGGAAATCAACAAGGTGACAGTGCGAATAAGTACCCTTTGCCGAGGATTGATGATTTGTTTGACCAACTTCAAGGAGCCCGGGTATTCTCTAAGATTGATCTCAGGTCAGGTTATCATCAGCTTAAAGTCAAGGATGAGGATGTTCCTAAGACAGCTTTCAGATCTAGATATGGCCATTATGAGTTTTTGGTGATGCCGTTTGGTTTGACCAATGCCCCGGCAGCGTTCATGGATTTGATGAACAGAATATTTAGGCCATACTTGGATCAGTTTGTGGTTGTATTTATTGATGATATTTGATCTATTCTAAGAGTCTCAGGGAGCATGAGGATCACTTGAGGATTGTGCTTCAGACTCTTCGGGAGAAGAAGCTTTATGCCAAGCTGCAGAAGTGTGAGTTTTGGTTGGACCAAGTAGCTTTCTTGGGTCACGTAATTTCTGCGGATGGCATTTCTGTAGACCCGAAGAAGATTGAAGCTATTACTAACTGGAGCCGACCTTCCAATGTGGCTGAAGTCAGAAGCTTCTTGGGGCTAGCCGGGTATTATAGAAAATTTGTGGAAGACTTCTCTCGCATCGCTCTACCCCTAACTCGTTTAACCCAGAAACGAGTGAAGTTTGACTGGTCAGAGGAGTGTGAGGAAAGTTTTCAGGAGCTAAAGCAGCGTTTGGTGTCAGCTCCCATCCTTGTTCTTCCGACAGGATCTGAGGGTTTCACACTTTATACTGATGCCTCTCGGAAAGGATTGGGATGTGTTCTAATGCAGAATGGAAAGGTGATAGCCTATGCTTCCAGACAGCTGAAGCCTTATGAGCAGAACTATCCTACTCATGATCTGGAATTAGCTGCGGTGGTTTTTGCTTTAAAGATTTGGCGGCATTATCTCTATGGGGTGTCGTGTGATGTGTATACAGACCATAAGAGTCTAAATATATCTTCACACAGAAGGAGCTCAATTTGAGGCAGAGGAGGTGGTTGGAACTTCTGAAGGACTATGATCTGAATCTACATTATCATCCAGGGAAGGCTAATGTTGTGGCTGATGCTTTGAGTAGGAAGACCTCTTCTGAGTTAGCTGCTATGCTTACCTCCCAGCCTCACATTCTGAAGGACCTCGAGAGGTGGGAGATTGGACTGAGAGTACAGCAGTCTGATGGACTTGTTGCTGCACTTATTCTTCAGCCGACTCTTGTTGACAGAATTAAGTCCTCCCAGATGGAAGATCCAGATCTTCAAAGAATTAAAGTTGCTGTTCAGTCAGGAGATCAGAGTGGATTTTATGTAATGGATGATGGATCCCTGAGATTTGAAGGCAGACTTTGTGTGCCTAGCAATGAGGAGTTGAAAGCCGAGATTTTGAGGGAGGCTCACTACTCTCCCTATACTGTGCATCCTGGTGGTACTAAATGTATAGAGACTTAAAGGAGAATTTTTGGTGGAAAGGGATGAAGAGGGATATTGCTCAGTTTGTGGCCAAGTGCTTAGTATGTCAGCGGGTGAAGGCAGAGCATCAAAAACCTGCGGGACCTCTTCAATCTTTGATGATTCCTCAGTGGAAATGGGAAAAGATTACTATGGATTTTGTAACTGGTCTGCCCAAAACTCCCAGGAGTAATGATGCTGTTTGGGTTATTGTGGACAGACTGACAAAGTCAGCTCATTTCCTACCCTTCAGAGTTGGAGTCTCGAGTGACAGATTGGCTAGCTTGTATTTGGAGCAGATTGTGAGACTCCATGGTGTTCCTGTTTCTATTGTATCTGACCGGGACACCAGATTTGTATCACAGTTTTGGAAAAGCCTTCATAAAGCCTTGGGGACCAAATTGAACTTCAGTACGGCATATCATCCCCAGTCTGATGGGCAGTCAGAGAGGACCATTCAGATTCTAGAAGATATGTTGCGTGCCTGTGTAATGGACTTAGGTGGGGCTTGGGATAACCACTTATCTTTGGTGGAGTTTGCTTATAACAATAGTTATCAAGCCAGTATCCAGATGGCCCCATTTGAGGCTTTGTACGGTAGGAGGTGCAGATCTCCTTTGTGTTGGGATGACGTGGGGGAAAGGAAATTGCTAGGCCCTGAGCTGATCCAGCAGACAGTTGACAAGGTGCATTTGATCAGGGAGCGTCTTCGTACAGCTCAGAGCAGGCAGAAGAGTTATGCTGACGTCAGAAGGAGAGAGTTAGAATTCCAGGTTGGGGATCATGTTTTCTTAAGGGTATCACCAACCAAGGATGTGATGAGATTCGGGGTCAGAGGAAAGCTTAGTCCACGCTATATTGGACCCTTTGAGATCTTGAGTAGAGTTGGGGAGGTTGCTTACAGCTTAGCACTGCCTCCGATCTTATCTGGTGTTCATAATGTATTCCATGTATCCATGCTGAGGAAATATGTTTCAGATCCCAGTCATGTCATAGCTTATGAACCTATTCAGTTGAGGAAGGATTTATCGTATGAGGAGCATCCTGTGCGTATTGTGGACCGCAAGGATCAGATTCTGAGGCATCGTACCATCCCTTATGTCAAAGTTCAGTGGAATAATCACTCTGAGAGGGAGGCTACTTGGGAGCTGGAGGAAGAAATTAAAAAGAAGTATCCTCATTTATTTGAAGGTAAATTATCTATCTAAGATTGTTGACTTTTGATTAGTTTGATTGATCCGTAGTTATGGAGTCATGTTTCAATTTCGAGGCCGAAATTTTTATAAGGAGGGGAGGATGTAGTACCCGGTTCCCGGTTCATGTGAACCAGGTTCAGGCTGACACTGTATTGTGCAACGCTTCGTTTTTAGCTGAGCGTTTCGTTTGCCCGGATCTTTAAACCGAAGCGTTGCACGAGGGGTTAAATACGTGATGGAGGGGGGGACTCCCTCCATCACTCTGGCATCCATTTTCCATCAGGTAAATTCCCAGATCCACTTAGAGAGAGAGAGAGAGAAGAGCGTGAGAGAGAGAGACAGCGGGAGGCAGAGAGAGAGCAAGGGAGACAGTGAGAGAAGCCGGCCGATCCCTTGGTTCAGGCCCGGCGGCGTGCTCGCCGCCGCGCCGGGCCTGATACTTGCCGGCGACCCCGCCGGCGCCGGGGGAGGCATCCGGCGGGGTGGTGGTGGAGAGAGAGGAGAGGGAGGGCCAATTGGCCCTCCTCTCGAGCGGTGGCGGAAGCCGAACCGGCACGGTGGCATGCTCGCCGCCTCACCGGTTGGTTCGGGCCCGGCGGCGTGCTCGCCGCCTCGCCGGGCCCGAGGTTTGGCCTGTCGCCTCCACCGGCGTCGGGCGTGCGTCCGTGGAGGTCCGGCCGGCCAAGGTGGCCGGCCGTGCCGTCGGCACAGCTCCGTGCCGCGCGGGTGAGTTGTTGACGCTGAGAGAAATTGAGGGAGAGGGAAGGGGTTTGGCGGCCGGTCGCGGTGGCGGCCGGCTCTGGCCCGGCGGCACCGGCGGCCGGGCCACCCTCAATTTGGCCGGCGGCGGCCCCGGCCGCCGGCCATGTTCCCGTCCCCTGTTCGGTGAAACAGGGGATCGGGAGGGATAATGAGTTGAACCGGGCCGGCTGGGCCGGCCGGTTCAGGCCTTTTGGGCCGTGCAGCATAGGAGTTTGGGCTGGTTTTGGGTCCTGTAACGGATCAGGAGTGGAAAAATAATTATATGGCAAGAATCTGGGTGAATTCTAGTTTCACGGGGTATTTTTACTTCCCCATTTGGGTTTGTATAGTGGGAGATATTCGAACCCAAAGTAGGGCCCGTGAATTAGTTTGGGTAGAAATCCTAAGGGTCAATTTAACATTCGTATTCTAATAAATTAATTGTGTAATGATCCTGTAGGTGCTCAGACATCCGAATAGCTGATTTATACCTGTTGGATTGCGTACTGAGGTAAGTAAGCCAGTTATCAGTATTTAATAATTGATTCATGAATGTTTAAATTGTGAATTGTGAGGTGAAGAATTGTAATTGGCTAAATTGTAAGTAGATGTATATTATGAATACATGGCTGTTTATGTATGATTTCATATGTGGATGCTATGCATGAGAGATGCAGTTATTATAACATTGATGTGATATATTACATGCAATTGTTCAGTAGGTATAATCCACTGTTTATGCAATATTGAGTTGTTATTGACATGATGAGTGCATGTGATGTGAGGTACTGTTATGTGTCGCCGCGGTTCTCCTTTATCCTGTCATACCACACACACGTCTAGAGGACGTGTTCTGGTGGATTTCGACATGGCGTGACCCTAGTATTTCGACCCTACTTCAGTAGGGTGGATACTTGTTAATATACTATGGTATTTCGACCCTACTTCAGTAGGGGGGATACTTGTTAGTATACTATGGTATTTCGACCCTACTTCAGTAGGGGGATACTTGTTAGTATACTATGGTATTTCGACCCTACTTCAGTAGGGGGGATACTTGTTAGTATACTATGGCATTTCGACCCCTTTCAGTAGGGGGGACACTTGTTGGTACACTATGGTATTTTGACCCTTTCAGTAGGGGGGATGCCTCTTGGTATATTATTGAGATATTGCAGGGCTGTGGGTCACATTTTCAGTCACATTTTCAGTTACCATTGAGAGTATAAACAGTGGGTTTACTTACATTGCATGTCTGAGTAATTGTAAAATGTTTATGCATGCAGATCATTTATATGCTTATTGATTGCTATGCTATGATTTGACTGTATAACGTGGTTTACTTACTGAGTGTAAGCATGCATGCAGATCATTTATATGCTTATTGATTGCTATGCTATGATTTGACTGTATAACGTGGTTTACTTACTGAGTGTAAGCTCACAAAATTCTTACAATGTTTTTATCAGAGCCACGAGGTTGAGGATGGATTGGTGGGGTGATGGATCTTCCATTAAATAAAGCAAGACCATTATTCTGTTGTAGCCCCAATATTACATATGTATAGGGCTTGATGCCTAGACTTTATTATTGTGGTGTGTATGGGTGTTAGCCCAAAACTTTTATTAATGTATTTGACTTGGTTTTTATTTATAATGATGTTTTATGTTGAAAAATTTCGTGACGCCTTGCGTGCCCGGCACGCGGCGGGTTGTCACCCTGGCCCGATATTTGGGTCTGGGGCGTGACACAAGCCACTATATAACTCCAAGTTACCACATCTCTTTGAGGCATCACCTCAAACAATCTCTTTGCGATTTGAACCGTGCCCAACTTCGCATATAGATGCAAAATAGAATTCATCAAAGACAAGTCTAACTCAAAACCTATTCTAATCACAAACCCATGGCAAGATTTTCCAGAACGAAGATCTCCTAGCTGCCTAAAGCAGATACCATACTGACAAGGGTCATCGGATCGGGAGTTAGGGATTTCTCCACAAACATTCGAGAGAAGAACGACACCACCGTATCAGCCTCACCGTTCTGCTGGTACGTAGATACCATGGAAGTCCGAAGTACAACATCTGCCGCCGTATTAGCCTCACCGTTCTGCTAGTATGTAGACACCATGGAAGTCCGAAGTACAACATCCGCCTCTGGAAATCCCTTTAACACGCGCCCATATCCCCGAATTTCGCATACATCCCAACAAGAAAACAAGAATCTCTCTCATGCTTTGCTCTCTCTCTCAGCTTTGTTCTCTCTCTTTCTAGCATTCTAGCATGGGAAGAAGCTTACCGGGAGCAGGCACGCACGAGGATGAAAGAGAGGGTTGCCCTTGATCTCCTTTTAAACATTCTCGCGACGCCTTGAATCAAGGAAATCGAAAACCCATCCGACACGCGAAGACCCGAGAAACTCGCATTGAGACTAAACGTCAGAAGAAAGTCAAGATGCCAAGTGTCCCCAAAATAAATACCGAGAGTTACATTCTTCCTAATTAATTATCGGGGGTTACAAGCACCCTTACCCATTTTTTGAAACATCCAAAGATAGATGCAACATATCTCTTAACAGGGCATTCTAGCTTTTTGTATAGTTTGATTTAGTAGATTCATGTATAGAGCTTTTTGTATAGTTTGATTTAGTAGATGTATAGTTTGATTTAGTAGATTCATGTATAGAGAATCCGACGGAGTTTTATGCTCCTCCTTTATCCGAACTTAGGACCGACCTTGCAAAGTATTATATATATATATATATATATATATATATATATATGTGTGTGTGTGTGTGTGTGCGCGCGCGTGTGTTTCACAAGAATCTTTGCATATAATTAATTTACTACTAAAAGGCAATTTTAGCATAAAAAAAAGAAGATTCTCACTTATCTAATTACTTGAGTAGGAATAAATTTGCTACATTTTATGGTAATTTAGTAACGAGGCAATGTTAGCTACCCATGAAGATGCTTGGATATTTCCAACTAAACTTGGCTATATGTAGGGGTGAGCATGGGTCAGTTCTAAGTTTTTTTTTTTTTCCTAATTTTTTAACTTAAAATCTAATTAATCTTATTTAGGAACCAACTCAATCCAATTAGATGCATCCTTGCTCGATTTCAGGATAAAACCTATAATCTTTTAAATCTTGGCCTTAAACATTTGACACTCGTCTAATATTTAGCGACAAAATTTTTCCTTAATTGTATTAAATAAATAAAAAAATATAATATTTATTGGTTAATTTAATATTAAATATTTAATAGAGATAGTAGATAACTTAGAGGTGTTCCTAAGGTCCCTCATTTGATTTTTAAGTATACCATTCTTTTTTTAAATTCGATGATGAATTTTTTTAAAATTATTTTTTTAAAAAAAATTGATGATTATTTATTTATTTTTAAATTCTATGATCCGAGTTCTCATGTGGGAACCAAGGAAACAACCTTTGGATCCAAGAACCAACTGAATTACTGAAACATGATTGATTCTAAGATTTTTAGATTTAGAATAAACTTTGTAAGCACTCAAAATTGATCTAGCTCAGCCTTATCAAATTAGGTTCATATATATGTCCATAAATTAATTATATATAAAAATTGTTATAAAACATATATATAATTAATATTTAAAATTTTACAACATAATGTGCTATATTAAAATTTTAGTTAATTTTTATATATCAAATCAAAATAATAAAAATATTATGTTAAATTATATTCAATAATTAATTATTTCAATGTAATTATATTATATAATTACTATATTATTTATACTAACATGTTAATAAAATTTAATATTATGTATTATAATACATAATATAATATTAAATTTATCATATAATTAATATAATTTAACAATATCATCCAATGATTATATAATATATATAAATATTTTATATTGTATTTATTTTATAATATAATAAATAATATATTATGAATATATATTTTTCATATTAGAAATATATAATTATTATTTAATGATTTTAATGACAAATATTATATATTATTATTTGTAATATATTAATTATATTAAATAATTATAATATTTATTTCACTATAATAGTATCATGTACATTATATTTATAGATATTTAATAATAATATTTTTTAAATAATTATTTATATAAAAAACAACATTAAATAAATTTTATATATATATAATTTTAATGATTATGTTATATATATTTATATATATTCTTATTATGTATTAATTATATAATGTTATTAATAATAATTGTATTATATTATATAAAAATAATATAATTATTATTATATATATATTCTATATATACTTTTAAAATTTAAATATAATTTTAGATTTGTGATAATCTTTGATCTTAGATATTCAGCCGACTAATTATATGAATCAAATATGAGTAACCCTCGGGGAAAGGAGAGGCCCAAGGAAGAAAAATCCGGTCATCTGGAGGCAATTTTGAATCACCGCTTTCAATGCGGCCGAAAAACTTCTCTTTTAATATCCTTCCTTCCCAAACTCTCTCTCCTCTTTGAGTGGCGGCTCTTTCAGCATCCGCTCCTTTCTCGCTTCTAGGGTTTTTCTCTCTTCTCCGAAGCCCCGGCTCTTTGCTTACCTCCCGGAGCGTTACGCCCGCCACTTCCAGATCTGTCCATGGCTGCTGTGGCTCCGTCCGCTGATCGTATCCTTCACCCCCCTCTCCCGCCGGGGAGAGGGTTAGGGTCTTAAGATTATCTCTTGATTGATTGGTGTCTGCTCTTCTTTTTGATCAAGAAAGATGTTTGCTGGCGAATCTTAGTCCCCTGTAACTCTCTTCTGATTCCTTTTCTATTTTGTGGGCTGATTTTAGGGTTTTGTTAGGGTTTATGCTTAGATCTGGATTCTTGCGTGAAAAATAACAGCGATCTTGATGTTTTCTTATTCGATTCACGATTGAGGTCCTTTCTCTATTGGTCTTGCGGTGTTCAGTTGAGTTTTCAAGGTTTTTCAGTTGGCAGTGCTGTTTCTTCTTGCAGCTTTCGATCCGTGGTTTGGTTTTACTCTAAAAAATCATTCTTTTTTATCTATTCGGATCTTTTCTCTCCCTGTTTTCTGGAACTCTTGATTTGAGATCTTGAGTTTAGATCATAAGATTGCTTTTGTATTGGCAATTTTTGTATCGGGATTTCTCCAAAAGATTTAGTTGGTAATATTCTATAGATATTGTTTTCCCTTAATTTTTCTGTTACAGAAGCTACAGATTTACTGCAGAAGCTGTCGTTGGATCCAAAGAACAAGACTCATGATTCTCCAGAGGTTACCAAGAAGGTAGGCCTCTTAGTTCCTCAAATAGTTTCTCGTGGATTCTTGCGTTAATTTTTACCCTTGCGAAAGATATTGGGTTGTTATTATACTTTGTGATTTAATTTAACAGCCTTCTGGGATTCAGTATGATTCTGTGGATGGTTCTGTAGTGCCGAGCGCACCAATCCCGTCATACGAGCGCTCTGTTACTCCTCTTATTCAAGTGGCTATGGACGGAAACGTGTGTTACATGCCTAGTGGATACCCATCCACGACTTATTACTATGGAGGTAAGGTTAATTTGCTCTATAGTTCCAAGGGTTATTCTGCTGCTTTTACTTGCAAGTTGTTTATATTTTTTTGAAACAATGGTCCTTCTGGGCTGCTTGGGTGGCCATATGGTCTTGGACAGTCTCCTGACCTCCCTGCTCAAAATGGCTGTCTAAGGTGAGGTGGGATATGGGATAGGTCATAAGTGCATCACGCTGACCTGTTGCAATCTTGTTGTCGTTCTTGTTGGCTCCTGCCTCCTTATTATTTATTTGGAACTTATGATTTTCAATCTTTCTTGATTAGTTGTCTGTTTACGTGATTGCATCGATTATATGTAATTTTGGTAGAGTTGCTTGTTGCATTGATTTAATATAATTATCTATCTTTATGTTGGTATAACCAGTTAATGGAAATTTGTAATTTTCCTAGCTAACACCGTGTTGAACCAGAACTGCTTCAATTTTAACGCTCAGTTTGGATTCAGAGAAATGGAGGAAAGTGAAGAGAAAGAGGAGAGAAATTGGAATATCTTGCTTGGTTAGGAGAGAGGAGGAGAGAGAATCATCTTCTTGGACAAGAGAAGAAAAGAAGTGAAAGGGAGAGAAATGATTTCTCTGCTAACGTTTTTTTTAATTCTCTTATAAAATGGAGGGATTTGGAGAGAAGAAATTATCCATTTGTTATCTTATTTTCTATTACATTCAGAATTCTTTTTTCTTTCCTTCCCTTGTCATGGTGAGAAATAAACTATCCTTCTATTCCCATATTCTCTAGTATATCCAGAATTCTTCTTTTCCCTTCTCTCCTACTCATTTCTTTTTCTTTTGTCTCCTACCCTATGCATCTTAACAGGGCAAAAATGTTTTGGCATGTTACCCTATCCCTCTTTAATTTGTCTTGTTATGTTTAAATTATTATGAATTTAATTCTTTTGTCATCATCTGCTTAAGGTAGTGTTTGATAGAAAAATATTATCCCTGGATAAGTGTATGGGATAGAGTTTATCCCCTGGCTATCCCTTGGCTATTCCATTAATCATATCAAATGCAAAAAGGTAAATCCATAGGATAACTTTTTTTTACTCTTATTTGGAGGGATAACCAGTTATTCCTATATTTTTTAGGGAATAAATTGAGGGGATAACCCATGGTTAACCATGATTAACCATGGATTATTCCTCTAGTTAACTTTATTCTCAGCTATCCTTCATAGTTATGGCTTTTGAGAATAAGAGGGGATATCTCCTGAATAACCCCTTTTATTCTCTATTTCAAACACTACCTAAGGCTGTGTTTGATATGGTGGATAAGGAGGGATATCCCCTAGATATCACTTCTTATCCCCAAATGCTATAGCTGCAAGGGATAGTGCTGAAAAAGTTTAACCAGAGGGGATAACCCATGTTTAACCATGGGTTATCCCCTGAACTTATTCCCTAGGGAACCCAGAAATAACTAAAGTTATCCCTTGATGGCAGAGTGGTAATTTTAAAAAGGTGCTTATCCCCTCAGCTATCCCCTCAATAAATGCTATCCTATACATTTATCCAGGGATAGCCAAAAAGCTATCAAACACAACCTAAGTGTCTCCTTGAGTAGTTGCCCTTCTGCTTAAGTGCTGTTTGGTCCTTGGCTGTCTGCCTAGTGCTACAACAACCGACCATTAGTAAATTAGTCCTTACAACTTATTTTGTTATGCGCAAGCATAAATATATGTCTAATGACGTCCATTTTTTTCATTATCTGTCGTTTTTCTCTTGTTTTTCAATCAGGAACACTCTCTTTTCTTTCTCTTTGGGTATGGAATCATTCTTGTTTTAGTTGTGGGGTCTTAGGAATTGTTTGTGGTAAGTCAATGCTATAATTCAGCTGATCTGGATTTTGTTGAATATCCAGGCTATGATGGTCTAATGAACGAGTGGAAAGATTTTCCTCGATATATGAATCCTGATGGAGTGGAGATGCCTGCTTCTGTAAGTTATTTTGGACAGTTACACATCTTGTTACTTTTTAACTGTTGGTTGTGTAAGTGTTGTTACATAGGCAAAGAAGCTCATAATATTGCAAATCCACATTTCATTGACTGTTTAAAGCTTTTATTTCTAATGTGCTGAATAAATTGTATTGCAAGTCAAGATTATAAACTATAATAGCTTTGCCTTGATAATTTCTCTTGGTTTTTGGCAGGGAGTTTATGGGGATTTATATCACCATGGATATGGGTATGCTCCTTATGGTGCATACCCTTCTCCAGGCTCTCCAGTTCCAACCATGGGGCTTGATGGCCAATTATATGACCCTCAACATTACCAGTATTCTGCTCAATATTACCAAACGCCAACGCCTGCTCCTACCCAAGTACCTACTACTCAAGAAGTATCAACCTCTGTTTCTGTGGACCAGGCACCTATTTCGGTAGATATGACTAAACCTAATTCCAATGGAATCGCTAATGGAAATTCAAATGGGAACACCGGAACAGCTGCAGCAAAGCCAAGCCAACAAAATCCCTCATCAACTTCGGCAGTTCTGCATGGTAGAGGTGTTTTACCCAGTATGCTTCCCTCTTCTGGGTTCCAGGACCCAAGGTTTGGGTTTGATGTGATGCGGTCACCTATTCCGTGGTTTGATGCACCTGTGTACCCTGATGTGCAGCAGAGGCCAGCTACCACTAATACTGCCTCTTCCATATCTTCACAAATCAGCAGCACTACATCAGCAAAAAACCAGAATCTCTGCCCCCTTCCTCGCCTCATGGTAAGTAATGTATGAGATATTTTGCATAAATGTAACATGAGTCTGTTGAAGTACTTTCTCTTAGGCAAATGCCCTTTTAATTTACTATAAATGCGGCACATAATCGACTGCATATGCTTGGTAGTCACAAGTCAGCATTTAATTTCCAATTGAGAATTGATATTGTGCTGCTAGTTCTGTGTTCTTGTGGTTGTATATGTGCGTCTGTGCAATCATATGTGGGCTTGCACTTGCATGTGTGCTTCTTATTACTTTTTCTTTGTGTTTCAAATGCATTTTGCGATTTGGCATACTTATATGAAATGCTTGGAGCTTATGTTTTTTTTTTCTCTTGTAATTTTTTTTTCTTTCTCCTAATTATCAATCTTTAATGAAAAAGACTCATTGGAGAATTACTCGTCATTTTTATTTTCAGGGCATGCATGCCCCCAGACCAACATCTCTGATGGGACCAGCAGCTCCTGCAATAGTGAATAGGATGTATCCAAACAACAGAACGTATGGCCAGTATGGCAATGCATTCAGAACTGGTCTGGGGTTTAATTCCAAAGTTTATGATTCCAACACTAATGGCCATAGGGGTGTAGCTATGGACAGCAAGTATAAGCCTAGGGTTCCAGGTAATGGATTCTATGGTTATGGCAGTGAGAACATGGATGGTTTGGGAGAGCTGAACAGAGGACCAAGGGCTGGTCGATTCAGAAACCAGAAATGCTTTGGACCAACTATTACCATTGCTGTCAAGGGACAGAGTCTCCCTATAATTAGAAATGTTGAGGATGCTAGTCTAGTCCCTGACAAGGAGCAGTATAACCGAGCAGACTTCCCTGAAACATATTCTGATGCAAAGTTTTTTGTCATTAAGTCATACAGTGAGGATGATGTTCATAAGAGTATTAAGTACAATGTTTGGGCTAGCACTCCCAATGGGAACAAGAAACTCGATGCTGCTTATCAGGAAGCCAAAGAGAAGTCTGGTGGCTGCCCAGTCTTTTTGTTTTCTCTGTATGTACTGTTTCAAATTTTGTAGCAGAGTTCTTTCCTCTTTCTATGATTTTTTAGCTCTTTAGCTAATTCTCTGGGCTTTCATGTTGATTTGTAGGTGAACACAAGTGGACAGTTTGTTGGTGTTGCAGAAATGGTAGGTCCTGTTGATTTTAACAAGACTCTGGACTACTGGCAACAAGACAAGTGGAATGGTTGTTTCCCTGTCAAGTGGCATATAGTAAAGGATGTACCCAACAGCATTCTCAAGCACATTACGCTAGAGAACAATGACAACAAACCAGTGACAAACAGTAGAGACACTCAGCAGGTGTGGAGACCTAGTATTGTTCTTGGCATCTGAAATCTAAGTGTCATTATCATTATTTTGACACCTTTGTTACTGCAGGTAAAGCTTGAGCAAGGTCTGCAAATGCTTAAGCTTTTTAGGGATCATACTAGCAAGACTTCCATTTTGGATGATTTCACTTTTTATGAGACGCGCCAGAAGGTGATGCAAGAAAAAAAGGCAAAGCAACAACATTTTCAGAAAAAGGCATGATCCGATTCTGACATAAATTTAGGATGGTACATATTGTTCAAATTGTTTTGACTTGGTGATATCCAATAACCTTAAGTCAGTGCGATCAGTGTTTTGTGTGACATGGAAGTTGGATTTGGATGTATGCACAAATCTCTTATTTGGAAAGAGAGAAAATAAACAAGTTAAATAAGCATGTGGGGAAAAAGATCGTGTTAATTAAATTATTTCTATTTTACTCTACTTTAGCATGCAAGTATTGAAAATACTGTGATAAAATTTATCAAAGCGTTTAATCTTATATAAATTGCTGAAGTACTTTGTTAATTAATTGATTTGTGATGTTGCTCCGATTTGAAGCATTCTAATGATTGTGACTTCCACAATCTCTGCATTCTAGCATGCACATAAGTAAGTTGGTAATATTGCTCATAGAACTTAATCAGTCAAGTAAACTATTACTTAAGCAAGAGGTTGCCATGCCTATTCACGACATACTGTATTATATTGTACAGAACCGATGTCCGATTAGGCATGAACCAAACCGGTCTGAACCAAGCAGACCATTTTATACTGGTAATGTATTGATATGATTCTAGTTGCTGATTTTGCAGACTTTGTGCTTAAGCATCAAAAGTGTCTGATGCATATTCAGTTAATTGATTTCAACATGGATTCTTTGAGCTGTACTTGGGAGTCCAGGGAACATGGAGAATGATTCCTGTTAGTACTTGTCTGTTAGGAGTGTGGTGTTATTTCAGTTGATATATGGCAAGCTCACCAAATATCCTTAAAATCTTATACTTCTACCTCAAAAAAATGATATCTCGGAGAGTTTTAGTGATTCAATATATAAAGCTTTTTTCAACATTGTGGTACTTAGCAGTTCTTTGAAATTGTGCCATCTAGGTCTTGAAGTTTGTTTTTACTAATAACTATGATAAAATTCATATCCTCTGAAACTTGCCATTTAACTAACTACTCTGCTTTCTTTTGAAGGTAGTGGATGGAAAGCCAACAGATACAGAGGAGAATGGAAAAGATGGGACAAATGGGAAGCCCAGATTGCAGAAGCCTCTGGATACAGTTTTGAAGAAGGAACCTTTCCAGTGTGGGCTTGGAGAAGAACCAAAGCCGTCTGAGGAAAATGATGTCTCTGCATTATCTGGTGTTGATCTGAAGGATGCTATACCAGTGACTGAGAAGCAGGTTACTGCAAATAGCATTGCTAACAGCTGTTAGGTCTGTTGACCCTTTTTCATCACCTGTAGCTCTTATTTGCATCTGGAGAATAGGTTTCAAGAATAGTTTTGCTGCATCCTGAGGTCAGAGGCTGATGTATGGGTTTCAAAGGCTGCAGATGGACAGCTGATGCGTTATATCCTTCCTTTTTCTCCAGACTATGATTTTATCTCTTTAGGTAGGCGTCTGGTAATTTGGGATTTTGTAAGGGTGGAGGATTTTTGCTTGTTTTTTTTATATGGAGTTGGGTTTGTCTTTTTTTATTTTATTTTATTTTCCATTTCCCTTTTTTCCCTATAGATGACACACTTTGGTTAGAAGCATGACGAGGCTGCTGATAGTATTTTTATCATCCTTTCTGATTCCAAGGTTCCAAATCATCTTTCTTCTGTAAATTGATCTGTATGAACTCAGCAGCGGTTGAAGAGCAAATCGTTTATGTCCTGTCTTTGTTGGATCCTTTTGCCTCAGACCGCATGCCCAAGCAGCGCACGTCGTGCTCTTCCAAAGTAGGCTAGATTGCATTCAGCGCAATTTTGTTGTTGCCTATTATGTGTTCGGGTGAGTTAATGTAATTGGCTTTGTGATGGGTTTTATAAGTGTATGATGGCGGCTCATTGGACCAGGCGATGTGAAAAGTTTATGCTTAAAATTGTTCATGGGGGTATTTTAAGATGGGTTTGTTTTTTTTATTTTTTGGATAAGGCTTGCTATTTAACTATGTTAAGGTTGATTTCAAGTTCGGAGAAAAGAGAAGGATTGTGTTAGATAGCTAATAGTTATCAGATTTTTTTAAACATGAATTTATTAAATTAAATTATATGAAGGGTTGGAACGTTCCCTTTAAAAGATGGGTTTTATTTGTCTTTAGATGTTTTAAAAAATAGGTAAGGGGCGTAGCATTGGTGTTCGGATGCCTTGATAAGTGATTAAGGGTTGATAGTTAGCTTAAAGTAGCAATTTAGAATATAGAAATAAAACAGGTAAAGTTATGGAAATAGTGGATATTATTAAAAGAAAAGTAAATATAAAGAAACTAAATGCGTACGTGAAAGATCTAGAGAAATAGAGAATATATGATATAAATTATATTACACTTAAAAATATAAAAATAGAAATGAAATAAAAATAATTGTAGATAAGGATTTTAAGGAATATATTGTTAAGGTAAATAGGAAAGAAAATTGAATTATATTACTAAAATTTATAATTAAGAATAAAATATGTAATTAAAAATAATATAATTAACATAATTAGTGCATTTGCATCACAAAGTAGGATTAGACTAACAAACTAAGACACAATACAATTTTGAAAAGACATATATAAAGTAATGCATGAAATACCAAGAATAAAAGATATATTTGGAAGGAGATTTTAATGGACATGCAAGCAAATATAGGGATGGATATGAAATGGTACATTGAGGATATGGATTTGAAGATATGAATAAAGTCGGTATGAGCTTATTAGATTTTGCAGTGGCGTATGATGTAATAATAGCAAACACTTGTTTCAAAAAGAAAGATGAACATTTAATAACATTTAAAAGTGGATATAATAAAAGTTAAATAGACTTTTTTTTTAACTAGAAAGATAGATAAAATAATATGCAAAAACTATAAAGTTATTCCACGAGAAAATTTAACTTCATAACATAGGGTAATGGTAGTAAACATATGGATAAAAATAAAATTTAGAGTAAAATATAAAACTATTAATCCAAAAATCAAATGGTGAAATTTAAAAGGAGAAAAATTAGAATTAAAGAAAAGTTAATAAGATAAATGACTATGAATACAAATAGTGATCCCAATTTAATATGAAAAAAATAACTAAATGCATAAAAAATGCAGCAAAAGAAGTTTTAGGAGAATCAAAAGGAATAGGATTAGTAGAAAAGGAAACTTGATGGTGGAATGAGGAAGTTCAAGCTGCCATTAAGCTTAAAAGGACAAGCTATAAAATTTGGCAAGAGGTTAGGGACGAAGAAAGTTAAAAAAAGTATAGGGATGTAAATAAATAAGCTAAAAAAGTGATAAGTAATGCCAAGCTTAAAACCTATGATGATTTATATAATAAACTAGATATGAAAGAAGGTAAAAAGACTATATATAAACTAGCAAAACCAAGAGAAAAGAAAATAAAAGATATTGACTATATTAAATGTATTAAGGATGAAGATGAAAAGTCTTAGTAAAAAAAGAAGAGATAAAAGAACGATGAAAAAGTTATTTTTAAAAATTATTAAATAAAAATAATTTAGTAAATTTAAGGGTAAGAATGTGATAACCTAAGAGTAACAAATGAATATAAATTTTTTTAGTGATTTAGCATGCTTGAGGTTAAAAAGGCTTTGAGTAAAATAAAAAATATAAAGACATTAAGACCATATGAGATCCTTATTGAGGTTTGAAAATGCTTTGAAGAAATTAGAGTCATGTGGTTAACCAATTTATTAAACAAAATTATATCAACTAAAAGAATATCGGATAATTGAAGAAAAAGTATATTAATATTCATATACAAAAATAAAGGAGATATTCAAAACTGTGCAAATTATAGAGGGATTAAGCTAATGAGTCATATAATAAAATTATGGGAAAGAGTAATAGAAAATCAAATAAGATCTGAAATTTTGGTGTCAAATAATTAATTTGAATTTATGCTTGGAAGATCGGCCATAGAAGCTATTTATTTATTAAGAAGATTGATGGAGAGATATAGAGAAAAAAGAAAGACCTTCATATGGTCTTTATTGATTTAGAAAAAAGCATATGATAGAGTACTTAGAGAAATAATATAATGGGTTTTAGAGAAAAAAAAGGAGTTACCAAAAGGTACATAAATTGATAAAAGATATGTATGAAAGAGCAATAACTATTATTAAAATAACAATAGGAGAAACCAGTGAGTTTTCAATTACTGTAGATTTATATCAAGGATTTCCCTTTTAAGTCACTATCTTTTTGTATTAGTTATGGATGAATTAACTAAATATATTCAAAATGATATCCCATGGTGTATGTTATTTGCAGATGATATAGTGTTGATTGATGAAACTAAATCTGGAGTAAATGTTAAGCTAGAGATTTAGAGAGAGACATTAGAATCTAAAGGTTTTAAGATTAGTAGAACTAAAACTGAATACATGAAATATAATTTTAGTGAGAGTCGAAATATAAATGAAGAAATAGTGATGATTGCAAGATATATATTAAGAAGTAAAAATTTATGTATTTGGGATCAATTATCTAGCAAGAAGGTGAAATAGGTGAAGATGTGAATCATAGAGTTAAAGTAAGATGGATTAAGTAGAGGAGTACTTTGGGAGTATTGTATGATCGACACATCCATTAAAATTAAAAAAAATTCTATAAAACAGCTATTAGACCAGCTTTACTATATGAAACAGAGTTTTGGGCAATATTGAAACAACATGTGAATAAATTAAGTGTAACATAAATGCGTATGTTAAAGATAAATATGCGGTAAAACTTTAAAAGATAAAATTAGAAATAAATATATAAGAGAAATGATATGAGTAGCCCCAATTGAAGATAAAATGAGAGAAAATCGATTGTGGTGGTTTGGACATATGCAACGTAGACCTTTAGATATTTCAATTTGAAAGAGTAATCTTTTAATAATCTATGGTAAGGATAGATGTAGAGATAGACCTAAACTAACATGGATGAAAATAATTAAAAAGATATAACTATTTATAATTTGAATGTCGACTTGGTCCTGAATAGAGCAGAATAAAGGAAGCAGATTCATATAACCGACCCCATTTTGTTAGGAAAAAGGCTTAGATGAGTTGAGTTGAGTTGAGTTGAGCTTGATGATGCTATTTGGGAGCCAGTTTGCATGGCACTTTTAACCATACATTCTAAAACCAGTTTAAAGCTAGCTAATGTGATTGGGAATTCCATGAAGGAACTTTTGATGTTAGATTGGGGTTTGTCAAAGGATTACTAGCGACCTCTTTAAATCTCTCCTACCATCTTGCCAGCAACTTCCAGTTGCAGGTCGAGTTGTCGGGGAAATAGATCTCTGTTAAAACTTACTTGATCCATCCACGCTTGAGTCTTGACCCATTCAACAGCTTGGCGCCTCTTTAATTAGTCACTCGTTGCATAGATTTAAGCTGTTGACTTTTTAATTTAAAACTTTTTTTAAATTTGGTTTGATCCATTCTGTTTCGATTGGTTTTGAGGAATCAAGCAAATGAGGTGTAATACTTGAAAATAATTCTTCGGTGCAAGTGCTTGGAACGAAGTGCTGTTTGTTTCTAGTGTTAGAAAAAAATTGATTAGTAGATCTCTTCTTATTTTTAGGGGATATAAAATTATTCTAAAGTCAAATAAAGTTATAATTACTCGTAATTTAAAATTATTTTAGAGTCAAATAAAGTTGTAATTACTCATAATAATGAGTTTGTTGGAAAAGGCTTTGTTTGTGAAGGTCTTTTCAAATTAATTATATCCTCCAAGTTATCTAATAAAAATCCTCTTATTTTTAATGTTGAATCTTCAAATATTTGGCATAGTAGACTTGGTTACGTGAATTTTGATCATATTCATTATATGAAAATCTTAATCTAATACCTAATATTTATATTGATAGAAAGATCAAATGTGAAATTTGTATTTAAGCCAAGAGATCTACAAAACCTTTTAAATCAGTAAATAGGAGCTCAACACTTCTTGAGTTGTTACTTTGTAGCATTCATTGATGAATTCTTTTGATATTGTCATATATATTTAATAAAATTCATTGATGACTTCTTTCGATATTGTCTCATATATTTGATAAAATCTAAGGATAAAGTCTTACATAAGTTTAAGATTTATAAGGCAGATGCTAAAACCCAAACTGAGAAAAACCTCAAATAAAATGATTATATTTTGCCAAGAATATGGGGTTATTCATGAGGTTACACCACCATATTCTCCTCAATCAAATAGTGTAGCTGAACGAAAAAATTGTACCTTAATAGATATAGTTAACTCAATGTTAATCAGTTCAGGTGCATCCGAGAATTTATGGGGGGAAGCTCTTTTAGTTGCCTACTATATCCTAAATAGGATACCCTTTAAGGATAATCCTAAAATACCTTTTGAGCTTTGGAAAAGTAGAACACCCAGGCTATATTATCTTAAAATATGGGGGTGCTTAGCTAATGTAGGAATACTTAAATTCAAGAGAAGAAAAATTAGGCCTAAAACCGTAGATGCTATCTTTATAGGTTATTCCTTGGATAGCAGTACCAATAGGTTCTTAGTGATAAACTTTGAAATAAGTGGCATATCAAATAATACTCTTATCGAATCAAGAGATGCTACTTATTTTGAAAATATTTTTTCATTTAAGAACCAAGCTCCAAATCAAGTCTTTTTTAATCCTTTTTTGGTTTATGATTCTTTTGAAGCTGGGTCCTCTAATGAGTCAAAGAAAAGAAAAAGATTAACCCTAAAAATGGGCCTTCTGAATTTAGAAAAAGTCCAAGAATAAGGGAAAAAAAAGACCTTGGTGAAGGTTTCTTTACTTTCTAGTCGAGGGTGAACTTTCCTCTTTTTCATAGGCGATGTCTTCACCTGATGCTTCTTTTTATAAAGAAACCATTCTTTCTGAATTTAATTCAATCTTACAAAATAAAACTTAAATCTTATCTGATCGACCCCTTGGTAGCAAACCTTTAGGATGTAAGTGGGTATTTAAGAAGAAAATTAGACCTGATGGTTCAATAGAAAAGTATAAGGCTAGATTAGTAGCCAAAGGGTATAACCAAAACAAAGGTTTAGATTTTTTTAATATCTATTCTCTTATAGCTAAAATTACAATTCTTAGATCACTTCTTGCCATTGTTTCCATTGATAAGTTGGTCATTCATCAAATGTATGTGAAGATGATGTTTCTTAATGAAGATCTTGAGGAAAAGATCTATATGAAATAGCCTAAAGGTTTTGTTATAAAGGACAAGAAAACAAGGTTTGTAAACTTGTTAAGTCCCTATATGGTCTTAAATAGTGTAAGAAAATTAATCAGATCAATAATCATGATAAGTGTATCTATTCTAAGATCATTAATGATGACTATGCAATCCTTTGTTTATATGTCGATGATATCCTAATCTTTAAAATATCTCTTAAAATTGTTTCAAGTATTAAATCTTTTCTTCTTCTAAGTTTGATATGAAAGATTTAGGTGAAGTTAATGTAATCATAGGGATGAAGCTTATCAAATCTTATGAAGGGATAGCTCTCTCTCTTTCTCACTCTATAGAAAAAATAATCAAGAAGTTTGGTTATTTCAATATTAAACCTATATCTACTCCATATGATTCTAGCTTTTACCTAAAGAAAAATTTAGATGACCCAATTAATCAATTAAAATATTTCTAAATCATAGGATCTCTTTTGTATGTAGTAAGACCTGATATTGCCTAAGCTATAGAAAGACTTAGTAGATATAATCAAAATCATGATTAATCTCATTGGATAGCCTTAGAAAGAGTATTCTGATATCTAAAGAGAAAACATATTCTCTCTTTGATGTTCACTGAATATCTTGAGGTGGTTGAGGGTTATAGTGATATTAATTGGGTCACCGATTCTCATGATCTTAAATCGATTGCTAGATATCTCTTTCTTCTTGGCGGTGCTGCTATTGCCTGGAGATCAACTAGACAAACTATCATCTTTCGAAACACCATGGAGGCTGAGTTGATAGCTTTGAATACCACTTGTAATGAGGCAGAGTGGATACAAAAATCTAATATTAGAGCTACCTTTTGTACTTAAGCCCATTCCAGCTATATCAATCAATTGTGATAATAAGACCGTAATCGAACTGACTAATCAAAAGAGTACCAATAAAAAGATGAATCGCCATATACGGCTTTGTCATAAATCTATAAGATAACATAGAAAAAATAATGTTATCTCTTTGGAATTTGTCAAGTTTGAGAAGAATTTGGCAGATCAATTAACCAAGCAATTATCTAGGAGTGGAGTCCTAAAATCATCAAGGGGGATGAAGCTTAAGCCCATTATTTAATCACCAGCTGATTGAAGACCCAACCTTTATGATTGAAGATCCCATTAAAGAGTTCAATATGGTAGAAATGAAATTGATTGAGTCATCGTGTTAGAGTATAACTTTTTAAAAAAATTTCTTATCCTATCCCTTTGATGAGTGCTATAAAGCGAAAATAAATCTGTTTAAGGTTGAGTTATACTTTTAATGGATCCAAGATAAATTATTTGTAGAATATTAGTCACAAATATCCTTGAAGGATTCATCTATATGAGAATTATCATATTAAGTCATGACTAAAGGTTTAAGCTAACCTTAAGAAATTCTCATAAAAAATTAGGGTACTAAGCGCAAGGCCTTTAATATGCGCTAATCACTTTGACTGCTTAAACTCAATTGATCTATACTGTGTATGTAATTAGTAGAAGTTTGAGTTAAAGACCTAGTTTAAGATTTAATCTACTATGGTTCCTTTAGATGAATGCAATCAACACTAAGTGGGATTCAAGTTCATAAGATACTTCACCATTGCGCAGTATAAGATGTACTAAAATTTATATTATATTGATTTTTTTTTTTTTTTTTTAAATTTAAAACTTTTGTAAGAAATTATTGACTTTTTAATAATTTAAAAAAGTTTAAAATTAAAAAAAAATGAAAAGTGAATGCTTGTGAGTGTTTGCGAGTGTTACGTCTGTGAACACTATGCGAGCCTCGTGGGTCGCAAACGCTTGCTACATTCACGAGTTCACGGATGTTGAACGAGCATTCACTCGCCAACGTCCGTGAATATCCAAAAATGGCCTAAAAAATTTGATGTTTAGGCCATTTCTATCATAATTTCAAGGTCTTAAGGCTATTATGGGTAGAGCTATTGTGGGTTACTTGGACTGAGTATATAAATAGGCACAAGAATTTAGGGTTGAACGTGATATGGATAATGTGAAAAATAATTAAACTAAATAAATAAAAGGCAACTTGGACGGCCCCCAGTCCTGGGCGGCCCCCAGTCTTGGACGGCCTCCAAAGTCTAGGCGGCCTCCGAGTCTAGGCGGCCCCTAGAACTTGGACGGCCCCTAGTCCTGGGCGGCCCCCCAATCTTGGGCGGCCCCTAGTCCTGGGCGGCCCCCAGTCCTGGGCGGCCCCCAGTCTTGGGCGGCCTCCAAAGTCCGGGCGGCCTCCGAGTCTAGGCGGCCCCTAGAACTTGGACGGCCCCCAGTCCTGGGCGGCCCCCAGTCTTGGGCGGCCTCCAAAGTCTAGGCGGCCTCCGAGTCTAGGCGGCCCCTAGAACTTGGAGGGCCCCCAGTCCTGGGCGGCCCCCCAATCTTGGACGGCCCCCAGTCCTGGATGGCCCCCAGTCCTGGGCGGCCCCCAGTCCTGGGCGGCCCCCAGTCTTGGGCGGCCTCCAAAGTCTAGGCGGCCTCCGAGTCTAGGCGGCCCCTAGAACTTGGACGGCCCCCAGTCCTGGGCGGCCCCCAGTCCTGGGCGGCCCCCAGTCTTGGGCGGCCTCCAAAGTCTGGGCGGCCTCCAGAGTCTAGGCGGCCCCTAGAGCTTGGGCGGCCTCCAAAGGTCTAGGCAGCACCCAGCCTCAGGCGATCCCTCGGTTTAAGAATAAATCCCCACGTCAGAACCATTAAATAAGATGAGCCGTCATATTCGGAACAGAAATCGAGAGATGCTAAAAACATCATGCCTTAAATGGTTCACATAAGACAAATACCCAAAAGGGGACACTGAACCTCTATTTTGGAGCCAGATCCTTTTCCCTCACTCTGACGTCTCCACTACCTCTGACATTCCTTTGGGATAATCAAGATCATCATGAAAAAGGATTCCTTCATGAGCAAGTTTCTTAATATCCTTATTAAGCATTATCACTGAATGACCACGTAATGTAAGATGAACACTTATCCTACACGTGGACATCCAGGATAATGAAAAAAAAAAAAATGAATAATAATAAAAGGAAGATAAAAAGGGGGAGGAGGAGGGGGGGGGGGGGGACTTCTTCCTTCAAAAGAGAAAAAAGAGAGAGAGATCTGAAAAAGAAACCCTAAACAAATAATCTGGTGATCCAGCATCAACAGATTGGCGCGCCAGGAAGGGGGAGGCTTATCGTTGGAGCAGTGAGATACGCCTGTTCTACGATTCCACAAAGATGAGTTCCAGATCTCTGGAAGAAGATCCTACTGATTGGTCTGGGGGGCATCCTTCGCCGCCCAATGATGATCTCGCACCTCTTGGCCCTTCTCGGCCGGTGAAGTCGACCCCTCCGGCTTCTTCCTCACCACTACCGACTCCGGCTGTTCCCCAAGACCAATTGCAAATCCTCACTCAGCAGGTCCAGACTCTCGTGGGGATGGTTCAGCGGTTGCAAGAACGACACTCTCAAGGGATTCCACAACGGCTCGAGCGGCCTCTATCGCCTAGGTCGGCTACTCCTGTTAGCCGACAGTCAGCTCGGGGGAGATCTCCTCCGACGAGGCCTCTCCGTTCTTATTCTCCAGGAAGGCGGCGGTCCCAGAGTCTCCGAGACGGTTCCCGCTCCTTATCCCATTCCCCCGACGGTCTGCCTACCGGTCGGCGACGGGGAAAGGAACCTTATGCGGGGCATCGTCGATGGCGCCATCGAACTCCTTCCAGTTCTCCTGAACCGGCTGAAGGAGGCGTGACCGACAGAATGGAAAGGCGCCTTGAAGAGCAAGACCGTCGGCTGGAAGAACTCAGTCAAAGAATCAATAACCAGCCAGGATCAGATTATGATGCCCGCCCTCCTCTTTCTCGGCGTATCATGGAGAACCCATTCCAAGGAGGTTTCGATTTCCTCAGCTTGATCCCTATGACGGCACCACTGATCCCCTAGATCATTTGGAAAGCTATAAAGCTATCATGCAGGTCCAGGGGGCAACAGACGCCCTCTTATGCATTGCCTTCCCGGCCACCCTCCGCAAGGCGGCTCGTGTCTGGTATTCTCGTCTGCCCTCACGAAGTATCGACTCTTTTCGGCAGTTAGAGAGGTCTTTTCTGGCTCACTTCGACGCCTGTCGAAAAATTCCTCGGGTGGCAGACAGCCTATTCTCAGTGCAACAGCAGGAAGGAGAATCCTTGAAGGATTTTGTAACTCGCTTCAAGGTGGCGGCCCTGGAGGTTTATCATCTTGAGGACGCTGTGGCCACTCTAGCTTTAAAGCGGGGGCTCCGACCCTCCCGTTTTACTTACTCTCTTGATAAAAAGCCTCCTTCTTCTTACGCCGATCTCCTGAGCCGCGCGCAGAAGTACATCCGCGCCGACGAAGCTGATTCATCCAGGAGAGGTGTGCAGGGGAGGGCTAGCAAAAGACCCGCTCGCCCGGAATTGGTCGGACCTCCCCTCAAGAAGCCTGAGCTCTTGCATCGACCGACCGATCGCCGCAAGAATCAAGCTCCCAGGGAGGACCATCTTACACCCCTCTTGGCACCTCGAAGTCATATCCTTATGGAGATTGAAAACGAACCTTATTTGCGGCGTCCGCCCCCGTTGAAGAAGGGCACTGCCCGTGATAGAAGTCGCTACTGCCGTTTCCATAGGGATTATGGCCACGATACTGAAGAATGTCGGAATTTGAAGCAGGCCATCGAAGAGCTGATTCAAAGGGGCTATCTGGGGCAATATGTGCAGAAAAAGGAAGTTCCTCCAGTGCCGGCTCTGATGGGACCTCCTCCTGCTCAAGCCAGCATCGACAACACCCCAACAGAAAAGATGGTGGGCATGATTTCTCGTGGAAAGGCTTCATCTTCCAAGAGACCAAGAGGAGCAGAAGTGTTAAATGATGTAACCCTTCCTGAGGGAAGTGTAGCGGGGGGTAATACTGTAAAGGATGATAGCGTCGTTGTCTCAATGACGATCGCTAGGCATCCTGTAAAAAGAATCTTAATAGACAGCGGGAGCTCCGCTAATGTGCTTACTTATGATGCATTTCTTCGGATGAGTCTATCTCTGGATTCTCTTCGGCCCGTAGCCATCCCTCTGGTTGGTTTTACTGGAGACTCCATCCGGGTGGAGGGCGAGATTACTCTGCCAGCTACGGCGGGTTCGCCACCGTGTCAAAGCACGGTTATGATGGATTTTCTGGTGGTTCAGGTTCCTTTGGCTTACAACGCCATTCTTGGTCGTCCCGGCTTGAACACATTAGATGCAATTATATCTACCAAGCGCTTATTGGTGCAGTTCCCTACCGAGCAGGGGTCGGAGTGATGCATGGAGAGGTGGACTCGGTCAGACCTTGCTATCATTTAGCCCCTAGTCCCCAGATGGCTGATGTTCCTTCGGTGACCGAGTCGTTCGACCCCAGGGAAGCTGAGCGGAGAGGAGAGCCAGCGGAACTTCTGATATCTTACCCACTGGGAGGTGACCCCACTAAAGTCGTGCAGATCGGCGAGCTCCTTCCCCTTGAGGTCCGGGACCAGCTCCTAGCTTTCTTATCAATGAATGCGGATGTCTTTGCTTGGAAAATAACGGATATGGTCGGAATTCCTCCAGAGGTAATTACTCATCAACTTAATATTAATCCAAGCTGCCGCCCTATCCGCCAGAAGAAGAGGAGTTTTGCTCCTGAGCGGCATAAGGTCATTGATGCGGAGGTTGACAAGTTGCTTATGGCCGGTCATATTCGAGAAGCACGATATCCTGATTGGCTAGCCAATGTTGTTATGGTTCGGAAAGCCAGCGGAGGATGGAGAATATGCATCGACTACACAGATTTGAACAAAGCCTGTCCTAAGGACAGTTTTCCACTGCCCCGCATCGACCAGTTAGTAGATTCGACTTCTTGAACTCCTTAGTTTCATGGATGCTTTCTCAGGGTATAATCAGATAAAGTTGGACCCCGCAGATGAGAGCATACTTCTTTTATCACTGAGAAGGGCATTTATTGTTATAAAGTAATGCCCTTCGGATTGAAGAACGCGGGAGCTACATATCAGAGGCTGATGAACAAGGTGTTTAAAAGCCAACTCGGTCGGAATATGGAAGTGTATGTAGATGACATGTTGACAAAAAGCACATATGCCACCGACCATGTCACTGACCTGCAGGAAACTTTCCACAACCTCCGGCTCCATAGAATAAAGCTCAACCCCCGCAAGTGTGCATTTGGAGTTACAGCAGGGAAATTCTTGGGTTTCTTGGTCACCCGGCGTGGGATTGAAGCAAACCCAGAGAAAATTCAAGCCATCCTCAGTATGAGACAACCTATGTGTAAGAAGGAGGTGCAACAACTCACCGGGAGGATAGCAGCGTTAAGCCGATTCCTGTCCAGATCAGCTGAGAGATGTTTGCCCTTCTTTAAAATCCTGCGTAAAGCAGATGGCTTTGAATGGACAGATGAATGCCAACAAGCTTTGAAGAACTCAAGGAGTTCTTGCACACCACCCCTACTATCTAAGCCGGAGGAGGGAGAGAAGCTTTTCCTTTATCTTGGCGGCTTCTTCGGAAGCCGTTAGTTCTGTTTTGGTGCGTGTCGGCGACCATGCCGTTCAACGACCTGTATATTATACCAGCAAGTACTTCATGGTCCGGAGGAGAGGTATTCTAAAGCAGAGAAAGTCATCTTCGCTTTATTCGTTTCTGCCCGGCGACTCAGACCTTATTTCCAAGCTCATCCTATAGTCGTCCTCACTGATCAACCTCTCAGAGCTATTTTGTCGCGGCCCGACACTTCTGGCCGGTTAGCCAAGTGGGCCATCAAACTGGGAGAGTTCGACTTATCATTTCAACCCAGGGCATCTTTGAAATCTCAGGTTTTGGCTGATTTCTTAGTAGAATGCACCTGGTCTGAACAGCCTCAAGAAGAACTTCCCCGAATTCTGTCGGATAATGAGGTGATGGATCATGAAGCCTGGGTCCTCCATGTTGATGGGGCCTCTAACTCACAAGGCAGCGGAGCTGGACTCATTCTCGCTAGCCCGGAGGGCACGATAGTAGAATATGCTCTTCGATTTCTCTTTGAGCCACCAATAATCAAGCTGAGTATGAGGCTTTGCTGACCGGAATCAAGCTAGCGCATGGAATGGGAATCAGAAGTCTTCGAGTCTTCACCGACTCACAGCTCATTTCCGCCCAAGTATCAGGAGAGTATGAGGCCCGTGACCCTATCATGTTTCAATATCTGAATAAAGTTAGATCATTGATTCCCTTATTGGATCACTTTGTTATTAGTTATATACCCAGAGGCGAAAATGCTAGGGCCGACATGTTGGCCCGATTAGCTACCTCCATGGATAGTTCTATGGGG
Source organism: Calamus simplicifolius (assembly GCA_900491605.1). NCBI lineage: Eukaryota > Viridiplantae > Streptophyta > Magnoliopsida > Arecales > Arecaceae > Calamus > Calamus simplicifolius. The sequence continues at coordinate 1,445,134 of UESW01003832.1, read as the reverse complement.
AAGACCTATATTGAGTATCTGGAGGCACCTAGCATCGAAGCTACTGAGGAAGTCCTGCCCATTATCCAAAAAGAAACCTGGATGGAACCTTATGTCCGGTATCTAAAAGACGGCGTTCTCCCAGTTGATCTTGAAGAAGCTAAGCTGCTTAAGCGGAGGGCTTCTAAATTTGTGCTATTAGAAGGTCAACTTTATAAAAAATCCTTCTCTCAGCCCTCCTCAAATGTGTTAGTTCAGTAGATGCTGATTATGTCCTTAGGGAAATTCATGAAGGCATCTGTGGGAATCATTCTGGAGGACGATCTTTAGCACGCAAGGCTCTCCGACAAGGATACTACTGGCTCACCATGCAAGAGGATGCAACAGAATTAGTGAAAAGATGTGATTCATGCCAACGGTATGCCTACATTCAACGGCAACCGTCTTCTCAGCTAATTCTCTTTCTTCCCCCTGGCCCTTCGCTCAGTGGGGTATGGATATCCTCGGCCCTTTCCCCCCTGCGACAGGACAGCGCAAATTTCTACTAGTGGCCATTGATTATTTTACTAAATGGGTCGAAGCTGAAGCACTTGCCAAAATTACTGAGGCTAAAGTTAAAACCTTTTTCTGGAAAGCCATTATTTGTCGCTACGGCATCCCACACACTCTTATCACTGACAATGGCCGACAGTTTGACAACAACGCCTTTCGGACTTTCTGTACTGACCTCGGTATCGTGCAACGATTCACCTCCGTCGGCCATCCACAATCTAACGGAGAAGCTGAAGTTACAAATCGCATGATATTACGAGGACTAAGAACTAGATTGGATACATCCAAAGGAAGATGGGTAGAAGAGCTCCCGAGTGTACTCTGGGCATACCACACAACACCCAGAGTGCCGACAGGAGAAACGCCATTCAACCTGGTTTTTGGTTCCGAAGCTGTTATTCCCGTTGAAATTGGCTTGCCAAGTGGCCGAGTGGAAGCATATAATGAAGCAGACAACCTCCCCGGCTTAAGAGCCAGTCTTGACCTCATTGATGAAGCAAGAGATCAGGCTCGAATTAAGATTGCAGCATACCAACAACAGGTAGCGAGGTATTACAACCCGCGTCCGCCCGAAGGACTTTCGTCAGAGAGACTTAGTTCTAAGAAGAGCTTCGGTGTCCAAACCAACGGAAGGGGGCAAACTATCCCCGAACTGGGAAGGACCCTATCGGGTGAGAAAGGTTCTTCACCGTGGAGCATACCAGCTGAAGATCTAGACGGACAACTAATTCCCCGAACATGGAATGCAGACAATCTTCGGCCGTATTACCAGTGATATGATGTATTTGTAAATGTTAAATAAGTCTGCACTTTTGAACATCTTTAAATAATTCTTCACGACAGGCGGCTCGACGGCCCTACGGTCCAAAGGACACCCCCAGGCCGGTGTAACTCACCCCTGAGGAGGTTCAAGTCCTGACTTAAGCGGCCTCGCCACGACAGGCGGCTCGACGGCCCTACGGTCCAAAGGACACCCCCAGGCCGGTGTAACTCACCCCTGAGGAGGTTCAAGTCCTGACTTAAGCGGCCTCGACCACGACAGGCGGCTCGACGGCCCTACGGTCCAAAGGACACCCCCAGGCCGGTGTAACTCACCCCTGAGGAGGTTCAAGTCCTGACTTAAGCGGCCTCGCCACGACAGGCGGCTCGACGGCCCTACGGTCCAAAGGACACCCCCAGGCCGGTGTAACTCACCCCTGAGGAGGTTCAAGTCCTGACTTAAGCGGCCTCGACCACGACAGGCGGCTCGACGGCCCTACGGTCCAAAGGACACCCCCAGGCCGGTGTAACTCACCCCTGAGGAGGTTCAAGTCCAAGTAGTAAACTCATTCCTAAGAAAGTGTGAATCCCTGGTTAGGGTAACTTTGAGTTGCGCTTCAAGAATAGTCAAGTACTGGCAGGCCATCTAAATCAAGCAGCACCATTGTCTTGATCAGCAAACGGGAGCCAAAAATAAAGCAAAGGAAATATTGAACTAAACCAGATCGATAAAAAGTAACATTCATTCATTTGGAAGTTAAATCTTGTCAGCAGACGGATTTTTACAACAAAAAGGTCCTTAAATGGACCGAATTTAAGATAAAAATCAAAATAAAACTCAACACCCTGGATCAGTTCTTTGAAGGCTCTTTCTCAGCGTCAGGATTGGCAGCCGGCTCCTCGGCAAGAGGCTTTTCTGCAGCGAGAGTCTCAGTCGCCACTGCCTCACTCACCACGTCTTCGACCTCCCTATCGGAAACTTCTTCGTCATCCACGGGTCGAAAACGCTCGAGGTCCTTTAAGTTGAATTGTCGGGCCAGTATCCGCTTACATTTCTCAAAGCCTTCCACAAAAGCGTCTAGGGCAGCCTCCTGGAACTCCGCTTCAAAATCTGGGGAGCCCTTGTATTCTTTGATAGCATCCCTGGCTCTAGCTTCCGCTATGGCCACCTTTTCCCGAGC
>UESW01003832.1:1421095-1437323 GCA_900491605.1 Calamus simplicifolius | reverse complement strand
GTTAGCTAAAGAGAAAAAGAAAAAGAAAAGGTAAATTCTTTGAAGCTCACCGGGCGCTGCAGCCAGCGACACCGGCACGAACGCAGCCTCCCGGAGATTACCCTCCGATAGTAACTCCCTACTAGGGGGAATAATTGTAGAAATTAAGGTATTAAATAGCTCGCGGTCTTTTTCTTCAATGCTCGCGTTCTGGTTTGAGCTGGTATCTGGGGTACCCCAATCCACATCTAACCCCTCCAAGTGCGCATAAAAAAACCTAGACTTCCACCCTTTGATTTTGGAGGGGAGGTTAAGTTTTAGAACCCTTTTAGGTCTTGAAGCAAAACTCCACCACCCATCCCTAACTGGGTTTCGGATTCTATACAGGGACCTAAACAAAGAGAGTCTAGCAGAGGCTCCATGGAAAGAGCAAAGGACTAAAAACGAAAATATAACTCGGATGGAATTGGGGGTGAGCTGTGCCGGAATAAGGTGTACCGATTTAACAAATTTATAAAAAAGGGGTGAAACGGCAATCGTAGACCGCTCTTAAAAAACTCTTCGTATAGAGCGACCTTACCCGGTTGCCCTCGACTAACCCTGTCCTCTGGAAGAGGGACAGAAAGCTGAATGTTATCCGGAACCCCAAATTGAGCCCTAACATTTCTAAGGTCCTGTGAGGACATTACTGAAGCAATGTCCGCCGGCCCACCTAGTTTGGAGACAGCCACAGGAGGCTCCACCTCATGACCGGCAGACGAACCAGGAGCCCTAAGAGATTGAGGTGATGACCTAGACACGGGTTGACTGGGGTGAGCAGCGGGTTGGTCCCCGCGGATGATAACCCCTCCCAAGGCCTCTCGACGTGCCCGAAGGATCTCCTCTCGGGAGGGCTCCTTCATGGGACCCTTGCCTTTTCTATCTACGGAAGGGTCCATAAAGAAAAAGGAGGAGGAAAAAGCCAACTAACCTGGGCTTGAGGAGGTAAAGACGGAGGAAGACACACAAAATCGAGAGCTAAAGGAAAGGGACGATCTTTTTAACATATATATAAGCCAGACATGACGCCTCGGGCGCCATAAGAATACATGATGGCTCGTCCGTATAGCCGGACAGGTGAAAAGACGCCATCCTCTCAGAAACACGCGCCTCCCCTCTTTTCCCTTTTTCCAAAGTATCACTTATCACATACTGAATTTTCAAAATTCAAATTTTTCCGCCCTTCCTCCTTGCATACGCATGCCACGCATATACAAGAAAGATGGGCGAGGGGGCATATGATATGGATAATGTGCAAAATAATTAAACTAAATAAATAAAAGGCAGCTTGGACGGCCCCCAGTCCTGGGCGGCCCCCAGTCCTGGGCGGCCCCCAGTCTTGGGCGGCCTCCAAAGTCTAGGCGGCCTCCGAGTCTAGGCGGCCCCTAGAACTTGGACGGCCCCCAGTCCTGGGCGGGGGCGGCCCCCAGTCCTGGGCGGCCCCCAGTCTTGGGCGGCCTCCAAAGTCCGGCGGCCTCCGAGTCTAGGCGGCCCCTAGAACTTGGACGGCCCCCAGTCCTGGGCGGCCCCCAGTCCTGGGCGGCCCCCAGTCTTGGGCGGCCTCCAAAGTCTAGGCGGCCTCCGAGTCTAGGCGGCCCCTAGAACTTGGACGGCCCCCAGTCCTGGGCGGCCCCCCTGGACGGCCCCCAGTCCGGCCCCCAGTCCTGGGCGGCCCCCAGTCTTGGGGCCCCTAGATCTTGGGCGGCCCCCAGTCCTGGGCGGCCCCCAGTCTTGGGCGGCCTCCAAAGTCTAGGCGGCCTCCGAGTCTAGGCGGCCCCTAGAACTTGGACGGCCCCCAGTCCTGGGCGGCCCCCAGTCCTGGGCGGCCCCCAGTCTTGGGCGGCCTCCTCTGGGCGGCCTCCAGAGTCTAGGCGGCCCCTAGAGCTTGGGCGGCCTCCAAAGGTCTAGGCAGCACCCAGCCTCAGGCGATCCCTCGGTTTAAGAATAAATCCCCACGTCAGAACCATTAAATAAGATGAGCCGTCATATTCGGAACAGAAATCGAGAGATGCTAAAAACATCATGCCTTAAATGGTTCACATAAGACAAATACCCAAAAGGGGACACTGAACCTCTATTTTGGAGCCAGATCCCTTTTCCCTCACTCTGACGTCTCCACTACCTCTGACATTCCTTTGGGATAATCAAGATCATCATGAAAAAGGATTCCTTCATGAGCAAGTTTCTTAATATCCTTATTAAGCATTATCACTGAATGACCACGTAATGTAAGATGAACACTTATCCTACACGTGGACATCCAGGATAATGAGAAAAAAAAAAGATAAATAATAATAAAAGGAGGATAAAAAGGGGGGAGGAAGGGAGGGGGGGGACTTCTTCCTTCAAAAGAAAGAAAAAGAGAGAGAGAGATCTGAAAAAGAAACCCTAAACAAATAATCTGGTGATCCAGCATCAACAGAACGTATTCCAATCCAAAAAATTTCTCTGCATTTTCTAAGGTTGTGCTGCGAGAAAAAAGCGAGAAGCCTACTAAAAAAAAAAAAAACTCTCTTAAATTTATTTTTTTTATTTTTTTAATTACTATTTTTTTTGAGTCATTAGATTGCATCTTCACATGATCGTACTCTTAGTAGAAGGTTAAGAATGAGCCGTATTTTGAAAACAGATCGCCTACAACTTGCATGAAAAATAAAAATTAATCCTTAGAACAGTATCTAATATGTCTTGATTTAAGCATTTTTACTTTTTTTTTATTTTATTTTAATTTTTTTATATATTTAAAATTTTAAATTAAAATTTTAAGTAATTTTTAAATAAAAATTTTAAATATTTAAATATATATATTTTTTTTCAACATAAGCGACCGTCCTGAACCTATTATTAGCTGGGGGGATGATATGTGGAGGCCGGGTCGGATGGGTGCCAGCCTTCACCCCTGCAATAAAAAGAAATGAGTAGTCTCAGGAGTTAAGACGTCGGGAACGACCGGACGGACACCTACTGAGTTGGGATGGTTTTACCAAATCCTACCCATTTAACGTTAAACAAATCCAAGAACGTTATGGTAAAAGGCAGGCCTTAATTTCTATCTATCACCAGTTGTTGGGATGGTTTTAGCATCGCATCGGGAAGAATCCCAATCAGTCCCCACATCCTGCTCCCTCCATCATGACACGCTCGATCCTCCTGTTGCTTCTAAAAGCATATCCCAATTTCTCTCTCTCTCTCTCCCTCCGGCCATAAGTGAAGTGACAAAGACCAGTGGTAAGCGAAAAAGCACATAAGTTTAGGGAAATTAAAGGTGCATAAATTCAGAGAGTTGTATGCAGATTAGGAAGATATCAAGGATTAGCATGACAAAAATCCCACCTTTAATCATTCACACGGCCAGGCCAGTTTAAGTCACTACATATATATATATATAATCTCCAATGTGATGAAAGTAATTGAAGAATAATGACATTCCAGAGCTCAAAATCAGACAGACAGACAGACAGACATGCATAAAGAGAGAAAAGGATTAATCATTTGATCGGCCCTATATTCAGCTGCTGCTTTTATTTTTTATATGGAGAGGCGCAGATGCTCATGGGTCAAGCACTGATAGCAATAGACAGATCACCAGCTGGATAGCTATGTGAAGGCAGAACAAAAAGATGCCCATAAATTCCCTTGCAAGGAAAGAACAATGTGCATATATATATATATATATCATCGATCTTTCGGTTACGTACAACAAAAATTAATACTTCCACAAAGATGTTAATAAATAAAACAGAGTTTTCAAAACAGCAGAACAAACACTGCAATACAAGTTGGCATGCAGTAACCTTCCTTCTACCTCTTTGCCTTTTTCTTCTGCACCACAGGCTTAAATCTGCTGACTCATTTGGATTGGGAGGATAGTGTGGCCATCATTCTCATCTCCATGACCTTCTTGTGTGAGTTGGAGTGCTTGTAGCTCACAAAAGTAGGGCTCTTTGCCGGCCTGTACTCAGGAAGCAGCCTCCCTGACTTGAACCGCACCCCACAAGCATTGCAGAGGGTCTTAGGCCCCAAAGGCCCTCTCCTCCACTGGGGTGTCTTGGAGGAGAGGCAATGGGTGCACCTCCTGGTCTGCTGCTCTTTGCCTATCTTCTCCTCAGCCTCACCATCTCCTCTCTCCTCCAATAAGTCCACTGTTGCTGTCTTATCCTCTTGCTCTTGCTCCTTTTTAGGAAGGATGAGCTCGCTGTCTGCAAGCCAGCAGGTCTGGTGGAAGAGAAGTGGGTCTTGAGAGCTGAGGGCTTTTGGGGTGGTGACTCTCCTCCTCTTGGTTCTTGCCTTGGCTGGGATGGCAAGGTCCTGGAAGGATGAGATTTTTGGGGGGTTTTGAGGCTGTGGGGATTTTGAGGGTGGGGTATTATCATGGCTAATGGTACTGGGAGTGGAAGGTGGGAGGGGTAGGGAGGTGGTGGTGTAGCTTGTGGTTCCAGAGAGGCAGTCCTCCACAAAGATGGAGAGCCATTCCAGGCTCACATCCTCCCCTCCTTCCTGCATGCATGCATACATAGAGAGACAAGGCCAGGAAGGAATTCTCTTAACATAACAACAATCCTATATATATGAATGTTAAAAAGTAATTCAAGCGAAGGCATCCATCCTAATATCAATAAACCAACCCGCCATAACCCAAAAACAAAACCATAATAATTTTAACTGCAGAACTCCATGTGAATCACTAATTATTCCAACCAAAAATATTAATTTGAACCCAAAAGAACCAAAGCCCACGACTTCTTCATTCTCGTCAATTCATTTCATTAAGATTTTTTTTTTTTTTCTTAAAAAGAAGGTGCAAAGTATCTCACGAATACCATGCATAATCTCGAACTAATGCAAGAAAAATTCAAGAAAAACTTCCAAGCCTGCTGAACCTGAACCCAAAAAAGTTCGGAGCACATTCAAAACAACAAGAAATCATATTCTACTTTTAATTCCAAAATATAGGCCAGCGTACTTTTTTTCAGAGAAAAAAAATGCACCAAAAAAAAAAAAAAAAAGAAGAGGACAGCATCAATTCGAAGAAAGAAGTGGACGCTCTTCCAACACCGACACATAATAGATCAAAAAAAAAAAAAAAAAGACACCGCGCGTTGGATTAAAAAGAAGAAGCGAGAAATTACAAACCGTGGCCTCGCCAGGTGCCAACTCGCCCGGCAGCGAAGCCGCCGGTGGTCCGCCGGAAACCGGTGCATTGGCGGAGGTATCCATGGAGAGAGAATTGTCTATATATATATATATATAGAGAGAGAGAGAGAGAGAGAGAGTGAAGGACGGACACGGATGGCGTTTCGATATATATATATACACAAAGATATATTGGCAGTGCAGTGGGTTTAGGGGTACAGACGACAGCTGCCTCCCTCTCGCACGCACAGTGCCTTTTTAATCTCCGCGTCGTTCTTTTGTCGGTAGAGAAGCAAGAGTCCCAGCGTAACACGCTCCCTTTCACACAAAATCCAAGCAAGCAAGCACACAAGCATGCACTCTCTCGTCAATCACCATTGACATCCTCTCTCTCTCTCTCTCTTGATCTCTCCCCGGCCGTTCAAAAACAAAACTTTTTGAAGCTTGAAAATGAGAATGATATTTGTTGGTATGTGGTGAAGGTCCACATGTTACCAGCTCCTTCTTCGAGTCGTACGGGATGCTGTTGAACCCCCAGATCAATATGATGGGCAGCTCCTGGTAATCGGATTACCCTCGGGCACACCGTTTAATTAACCAATTAAGAGCGCATTGCTTCCAAAGTTCCAACCGGAGACAGGTGTATGGGTGGTGCCTTGTTCGAAATTCTCGATCAGCACTAGGTGGCAAGGAAACTTCAGCAACAAACAGGATTAATGCTGACCTTTCACCTCCTCTCAGGTTTTAACATACCATCCATCTTTGGGACTGCAGGTGGGCACTATATATGGGAGAGAGACAGGTGGGTTGCATGCAATTTATTTTTCTTTTTTTATTTTTTTATAACGCTTGGATGTTAAGAAACAACGAGCTGCATCAAGTTGGCTCCAGATGAAAGTTGGTATTGTGTTGAGTAAGAGGTAAAATTTGCTCCAAGTTAAGTAATAAACAAGAATCCAATGAAAAACAGTAGCAAGAAGAGAAGGAAGTTTTACTCTATTTTTTTTTTATTTTTTTAAAATTTTTAGTTAATTAGAGTACAGGAAAAAAAATCAAAATCAAAATTTCAATAAAAAGTCTGCTATATATTTGATTAACCTTAAGAGCATGCTAGAGGTATTGCCTTCGATCGTACGTATGATGGAGAGTGGTGGACCTATATATATTGATGTTGATCCGTGATATAACCTTCGTAGAATTGACTTCCAACCACAGAACTCATTACAAATTACTTCAGATTGGGTCACAAGATCAATTCTACTTGAACTTCGGATGTACTTTGCACGTGATAGCTTCATTTGGCATTCCTATTTGACCTGTTCCAAGCTATCAAATTAGAAAATTATGAAAGATCATGTTGATACGTTTTTAATTATATACTAAGTAGATCTCAAAAATAAATTTGAAAATTATTTTTAGCTAGTTTTTTTTTGAATAAGATCATGTTAAGAGACACCTGTTATATACCTGTGGTTAAATTAGGACTTAGATTGTTGGCTTGGAAGAGTTTATGAAAATTCATGCTGGTTTATTTTTAGCTTTGTATTAATAGTGTACCAAGTAAATCTTAAATACTTATACAAAATTTAAAAAAAAAAAATTAATATTACTTTTTGTCCGATCCTTTTGAACAGAATTTTTGTTACTAGACCATTCATTTTGGTTGAGTTTATCCTAGTTTAAATTAACTGCAATATCTTGAAAAAGCCATTGATATCAATGAATGTCCATAATACACTCCACATTAATTGCTCAAGCCATGCAAGGGTGCTAGTTTACCACAAAAAAGTAAAAAAGTAAAACAATTTTAGAAAACAAAATGATGAAAAACTATAAGTCATTATGAAGTCATGGATGAGAATACGAGACATGAATTTTACAAGAACTTCTCCCTCCATTTCATCCAACATAAATTTGGGAAGGACTTTGCCTCCCTCATTAATATCTGGTGGTGTGGATTGTCTCCCGGATTTAAAATGAATCCAACCATCTTTCTCTGAGATAATGTTAAGCCATTGTTGGACCACTAGGATGGCATAGTGTTGGGACCATTGGTGAGGGATTCCATATGCTAGAAGACCACATTGGCAAGTGAGACAAAAGGGGGAGGTTACCATTTTAACCCTCGCAAGGTTAGGTGGTGACAACTTGTTTCTTTCTTCAGTGCCTTGTAAGATAAATCCACGTGAGTGTGAGACATGCATCAACATTCTGGCCTGACAAAGTTTCAGAGGTAAGATTGCTCCAAATTGATGTTCTTGGAATTGGATTAGAGCATAAAAGAATAGAGACCTTTCTTGTCTTTTTTTTCTTTTTGTTATTTTTGAGTAGTAAGGCTGCAAATTAATGAGATGCATCGGCCTACATCTTAACCTGGTCTGATCAAATTTGATTTAATTCATATTTAAAGACCAATAGATTTGATTTAATTTAAAAATTAAATTTAATCTAAATTTTATGTTGGATTTAAATTTAATATTTTTAATCGATCCAATCCGACTCAATGGATACATCTCCATTTCTAAGTTAGGTCAATAAAAACTTGACTCAACTTGATCCAATCTAATATATAAATTTGAATTACAAAAACTTCATTTTTTTTTTTCTTCACTCCAATTATCTTTACCAATTTTTTTTAATAAATTCTTCTTTAACCTAATTTCTCTTTTAATCTTAACAATTATATTTCTCGTCATCTATTTTTACTTAATTATATCTAAATATTTATGTTTTATTATATATTTGATAGATTCTTATTTATAATATTTTTAACCATATCAATATATATATATATATATCTTAAAAATCATAATTTGTAAACCTAAAAATGATCAATAAGTAGGATGAAATTAAAAGTTTTTGAATAAAATTTTAAGTTGTGTTGTTGTATTTCATCTAATTTAAATTTTAATGATTGCATATTTAATTATCAATATTTAAATTTTTTTTTGATATAAACAATAGTTAGATATTTGACTAAAATCCGATCCTAAATCAAACCCAAATATTTCAGTTGAATCTAAATTATGATTAATTTCACCCTGAATAATTTGTTGGGCCTAAAATTCTTGTAATAAAACTACCAACCTACTTTGACTATTCAATAAATCAAGCCCAAATTTGAAACCATGATCCAAGTATGAAATCGTACCATATTGGAGTGTATAACCCAATTTGGTCTAACCTTTTTGCAACCCTAATTTTAGGAAACGCTCTAGTCTTTTTGGTCCATAAAATTTGAATAGAACAAATGGAATATATGGCAATCTATTTGGTTTTTTCCCCATTATTTTGACATTTGATATCAGTGTTTTGAAATTTCAACATAAACCTACTTGTTACTTTCTGACATACTATCATAAGAGCTTTTTTTAAAAGCAATAAGGATGCACCCTCCCTGTCCCTCATATCGATCGGTTTACATAGGCAAGATGCATTTTGGCTCTATATTCGCATAACTCAAAACATTAATTGCGTTTTGGCGATGGCTGCTGGCAGCAGAAAAACTGCTAGTTATTTCATGATCAACTGCTAAAGTGAAATAACCATACCACTCAAACCATATCAATACTAACAAGAATTAATCCCCTTGGTGGCTGGATTGCTTCCGAACAATTCATTTTGTTTGAGAAATATAACCAAGACTGCCTATGACACAGCATCTATTTGGTAGGATGGTGAATGAAATTTAGAACATTGGCTATAGACAGATGAGTAGGGTCTAGGGTGTCACGAATACAACTTATTAGCTATAGACAGATGAGTAGGGTGTCAAGAATACAACTTTAGTGTAGAAGACCAAGTATCATATGAATGGATTTTTAGTGGACAGTTCAGCAACAGAGTGGCACCCACAGTGAGTGGGAGCTAGTCATTGAGAAATGAGGATAACCAATGTCATGATTAAGGACTTGGCTTTGAGAGGTACTGTTGCCACTCTTCAGGCAACCCTTTTCTCATCTTCAGCATTTTTGCAGCATCTGATGTTAAGGGGATTGTGAGTATGTCGAAGTCTTTTGGGACCTGCCATAGCAATTGAGGAGTTAAATTGTTTCTGATCAGTGATAAGGCATCTATGGAATTTTATTTTCTCAGAGGACACCATGAAGCAAATGAATTGTTAGCTCAGACCTTTGGGATCTTGATCAACTTCATCTTTGCTTCATTGAGAGTTTTCTGACCCTTCCTCGAGTTGCATTTCGCACATGCTGTAACCTAAGAGTGAAAAAAGTTCAAACAAGAAGAAATAAACAATTTTGTACTAACATGACCACTGCTTTTAAGCTCTTAATATTCAGAATTGCACTTTAGATGATATCCTAGACGACGTCTTTGAAACATGGTTTAATCCTCACCAAGTGGTTTACACAGAAACCAATCATTTGAGTTGGCATTATATGCACGCGAATCAGCTGTAACATGAATTTTAGATGGGACAGGCATCTAGTGCCCTTAATTATCATTCAGTGCTCCCTCGATTTGACCCAAATCCAATTGTTAGTTCAAATAAACTGAGTGATTGGACTTTTGTGTGCTAAGTCATGGACTTAAATTTTTTTTTTTTTTTTTTCAGTGAAACTGTTTCTTTTGCAACCTTCAGAAACATATGGACTTAATTTATGAAGTTTTTTTTCCAACCTTCAGAAACATATAAACATCTTTTATGCTTCAAGCTCATCGGACTAATAAAAGAGATCGTTGAGGCTTGTAAGTTTGAAACCTAGAGTGAGAGGTGATCTTTAAAGATGTTGGAAAGAACTCACTTTGGATTTTTCCTACAATATGGGGACCATGCTCCCTTAATCTTCTGTGATTTCACTAAAATCAAGATGAATTTTTTCATTGATCAATACTTCTAATTCATTTTTCTATTGAACAATACTAAATTTTATACACATCTCTTTTCTGAGGAAAGTGATTAGTGGAGATGTATCAGTGTGACTTATCAAGATTAAATACCCCAAGTTTTTACATGTTTGCATAGATTCAACCTTATCTCTCAGCAAATATAAAATATTTTAATCTGTATTATCCTTCAGCTTGCAGCTCAGCGGTACACATTATCACCTTATAACCGATAGGCCGGGGTTTAAAACTTGATCTGCTATCCCTCAAGTATTTCAGCCCACATTCAAGTCCTGGTTACACTAGCATTAGGTGCCTCAGGTACCTAGGCAAAGGCCTAAGAGGGGTAGCGTGGCTACAGCTCTCTCTATCTCAGAAAAAAATTACAATTTATGATGCATATAGGTCTTTCCAAATTAAAATTTAGTAAACATTCCCGAATTTGTTTGTCAACATATTAAAGATGCATAATAGCACGTGCATGTTTAACATTATCATATATCTCATCCTTGGTACGCATCATTAGATGGGCCATAATATACTCAACTCAACTCAACTCATCTAAGCCTTTTCCCAACTACATGGGGGTAGATTCATGTATTCTTTAGTGTGATTTCTCACTCATGGAATGAGTCATTTGTATCCTGGAAATTCTGGATTTAGGCCTTAAGAGGGTGTTTGGTGTCTTCAATTCCTTGATTCATCCTGCTTCATGACTCAATTCAACAAATTTGGTAAAAAATAAACACTGATTGGGAACCTTCTATGAGGTCTATGGTAGAAGCGAAGCCCATGTGATACAGACCCAACTTATTTTTATACATACATGTATGTATGTATGTATGTATGCATGCATGCATGTTACTCCTTGTTTGAGTGGGATTAAAACGGAAGATGAGGACCAGACCTTGATTGTTTTGTGTTCATTACCTCCACTTGAGCATTTTGGAGTGATAGTGCTCTATGGTCTGTGAAACTATTTCCTTGGAGGATGTGAACAAGGCCTTGAACTCCACTGAGTTCAGAAAGAAGTCATCAGGGAATGGAGAAAATAGTCAAGGGGAAGTTCTTGTGGTTGAAGGAAGGTCCAAGAATAAAGAAAAGGATTCCAATAGATGTCAGTCTAAGTCTAAGAAGGCTGAGCGTTTCTATTATCAAAAGATTAGGTACATGAAAATTGATTGCCCTAAACTCAAGAATAAAGGTGAGAAACATAACCAAACCAAGGAGATTTCAAATGTTATTGAGGAGAATTCTTCTAGTGATGTCGAAACTGTTCTAATGTCTCTGGACCATTTCAGTAAAAGATGGATTCATGATAGGGCTGCTATATTTCATATCAGCACAAGTAGAGATTTGTTTATCACTTAATAGCTATATAGTGGTTGCTTCATTTCATATTATCTTGGCCCATGGACATAGGCTGAAAGAGCCAAACCATGGAAATCTTACAACCCGTGTTTGATTTATTATTTTCACATTGCCTTTGTCTGATGTCACAATGATCACAAGCGGAATTTGTTGCAATAGAAGATAATGCAATCGGTCCAACATATGCCCTTGAGTTTCATGGCAAATTATAGGTGGTGATATATAACAGCATTAATGAGAAGAAACTGGACAGCCAAACTACCACCTGACTTTTGTAACTAATGATGAAATCATAGCATTTATCTGGGCACTTCTCAAATTAAATATGTATTGGTTGTAGAATGAGGGTCTAATGATTTGCTAATCTCTGACAGCTCTTGTGGTAGGTTCTGATGGGTACTAGGTGGCTAACATAATGGATTACAATCCTCCATCAAAGAACATACACAAAGTACAACTCAAACAAAGAAGGCTGCTGCATTCATATAGAACCATCCAAGCCTTTTGACTTCAATTCATGTGGTCATAATGTTGGATTACGGAATGGAAAATCCCAATCTAATTGGAATAAAATTGCAGCGGAAACAAAATAAATTTATTCCATAACCCACCAAGGATCATATGCGTTTCATAAAAACGAAAGAAAGATAGACAAAAATATTACCTTTTGTTGAGTATGTAATCCGTCTGTTCTTGTTTGGGTTTGCTCGGATCTTCAAAGGTGCTGCCTTCAGAAAGACGACCACCCTCTACAAGTATCACACACGAACAGACACCAAACAGTTTTTTTGAATGCTAGTTCAAAGTTATTTTTCACAAAAACGAACCAGCCTTTTCAACTCTCCGTTTTTCTATTTTTTTAAGGCAAAAAACACAACCCTTCAAATGCCCCAATAGACACGACCTTTCAAAAGCCCCAATCCACTTTAAAACGTATATATCATATATACAAGTCTGCTAGGAATTTTTGGTTAACTAAGATTTTAATTAATATTTATTTAAAACTCCTTTTAAATAATGACAATTTAAATCCTAATCCTTACCAAATAAGAAATTTATATTTTTAACCAAAAACCTTTATGGATTATTTTCTTATCCAATAAAAAAATATAACTAATTAATTACTTGTCATAATTTAAATTACGAATTTAAATTTTCTCAAAATTAAACTCGAATCTAAATAACAACTAATTATTATTTGTAATTTAAAATAATTGGCATTGTTAGTAATAGTGCCCTAGGCCTATTGTATGGACATGGTATTTTGAATATTTATGAGCATTTACTATTATCATAATTTGCATGTTTATTATATAATAATGTCCTTGAATAATATTATTAATTATTCTAAATGTCCCTAATCGGTTATTGTTGTGGGAATAACAATAAATTAAGATTAGTATGAAATTTGATTGATATTCATGGGATGAATATGTGTATGAGATACAAATCAAATTTATATGTATTTGTTGAGAACAAATATTGGACAAGACCCGCCTTGAGATTAATACATGGATCAAAGTCATAAGTTAATCTCTAGTAGTTGTGTCATTAAATCCTTAGACCTGAGATTGCTATAGTTCTCAACATGAGGAATATTATGTTTTGACATAATCAAACGTTGTCTTTAACCGGATGATTATAAAGATTATGCTTGAACATAATAAGAATCATGTAGTGAGATATGAGTGATTAAGATGGAATTTGTCCCTCTTATTATAAGAGAGATATCTCTGGGCCCCTCGATGATTGAGACTGAGAAATGCATGGCCATGCTCAAATGAATTGATGGAGATCAATATCATTTGTTTAGTCAGTCTAATTGGGTTTCGAGAAATTAAAGATAGAGCGATATAAGGTTGACTTTTTCCATGCCTTATATTCTATCAAGATATCATGTGACAAAAGGATTATGTCATTAGCTACTTTAAGGTTGTCTCGGAACATGAGCTTTTCATTTAACTTGGGTAGTCATAATGTCTTGCTAGAGGCCGCTTATGACTTGTAGGATCAAAATGTGATTTAGGCCTACTGCCAACGTTAATTGAACCTATAGGGTCGCACACTAAGAACGGACAATAATGGTTACGGTTTGTTACTCTCTATAGTAATTTAAAATGATGAGATTATTTTAAATTACAAATAATAATTAGTTGTCATTTAGATTCGAGTTTAATTTTGAGAAAATTTAAATTCGTAATTTAAATTATGACAAGTAATTAATTGTTATATTTTCTTATTGGATAAGGAAATAATCCATAAAGGTTTTTGGTTAAAAATATAAATTCCTTATTTGGTAAGGAAAGGATTTAAATTGTCATTATTTAAAAGGAGTTTTAAATAAATATTAATTAAAATCCTAGTTAACCAAAAACCCCTAGCAGACTTGTATATATATATATATATATACGTTTTAAAGTGTATTGGGCATTTGAAAGGTCGTGTCTATTGGGGCATTTGAAGGTCGTGTCTTTTGCCTTAAAAATAAAAAAGAGAGTTGAAATGGTTCATTTTTGTGAAAAATGGACTTGTTGAACTAGCATTCAAAAATTTTGGTGTCCGTTCGTGTGTGGATACTTGTAGAGGGTGGTCGTCTTTCTGAAGGCAGCACCTTTGAAGATCCGAGCAAACCCAACACAAGAACAGACGGATTACATACTGATCAACAAAAGGTAATATTTTTGTTTATCCTTCTTTCGTTTTTATGAAACGCATGTGATCCTTGGTGGGTTATGGAATAAATTTATTTTGTTTCCGCTGCCATTTTATTCCAATTAGATTGGGATTTTTCATTCCGTAATCCAACAGTGGTATCAGAGCCACTTGCGTTTTCATAAAAATCGATTATGCCATGTTTGATTGTATGTATGAGATGTATATGATCTTGGCATGTTTGCGTTCTTGTATATATATATATATATGATATTAGGGTTTGCGCGAACGACATAGATAATAGGTTTTCTAAGGTGTTAATTGATGAATCTGTTTCCTGTAAGGATTCGTTAATATGATTAAGAATCCGAATGGGATATTGCAATTAAAGTGTTTAATACATGATATATGATTTCGGTGTTGTCTTAATTAGATTAATACATGAACTGAATTCACATATCAATAAGGATTTATCAATTGCTGTTTATGGTGGTGCGGATGTAAGCCTTAAATTTATTGATGAGATCAATAAAATCAAATTTTAGGATGAAACTTTATTGTATCTCCAAATTTTAGGAACCGCAGTACTACCTAATCAGCGCCTTATAAATTTAATTGGTTTTAAACAACACGCCTATTAACATATTTTCTTTAATGCAATATGTATATGCTATATGATAACATGATATGTTTTGCATGGTGTGTTGCTTTGTATGGTGCATGGTATGGCCTTGTGACCAATGTGATTGGCAGGTTTTTATTATTCTTTTACAAGGGTTGTAATTATTAAATATGGCCTGCGTGCCATTTTGTTTCATTGTAATTTTTCTTTTACTTTTAGTAGTATTTGTTTATTTATTGTAATAAAACAAGAAGACAAAGCAAGCCATTTGAAGTCTGCAATCCAACCATGGTGATGGAGGAGCTAGGTGTCTATGCACAAGATGATGGTCAAGTAGACATTATGGTGTTGCTCATTATTACCTAGGATTGACCATTGATCTTCATATTGGCTTATGAAGATCAATCTAGATAAGGCCATACTATGACACGTTTATTATATACATGTATGAGATGCTATGTATGATGTTTCATAAGTATGTGATGCCATGTATGATATCAATGAGTATGTGATACTAAATGCATGATGAGATCTATTAATTAAAATTAAAATCTATCTAGATCCCTCACATAAAATTTTAAGTTGACATGCCATCCATATTTAAACACTTGTCAAGGCTTTTATCACCTTAATGTGGGTTCTACCAAAGTAGAAGTACATTAGGTTACATTAGTGAGACAAGATGGGTAATGGTGCTACCCATATGTTTAAAAATGGTTTAACTTAATTAGGTTATCAAAACGGTTTTGGGCCTAATGGCATGAGATGGGATTTAAACATGCCGGGACATATGATGTCAAAATCCCATAAATTTCTAAGAGTTGCATGAGTTGCAATTGGTAAGAGTTACCTACCTAAAAAACTTAATTTTAAGTGTCATGCCAAAGCTGACTTAAAGTTGAGTATAAATATGGATCTTAGCTCACTAAATTAATATGATTTTATATTGAGGGTTGTTAATTTAGTGGGAGTTTTTCATAATCAAAATACTTAACGAACTTTGCATTTATTGTAGATGGCCAACAATGATAACAATTCTACTATGTCACTGCGATCAATCCTTGCGAAGGACAAACTTACTGGGACTAACTTCCTTGACTGGTTTCAAAATTTGAGAATTGTTCTCAAACAAGAAAGGAAGCTTTATGTCCTGGATCAACCTCACCCTGAAGAACCAGCCGATAATGCTTCTAGAGCTGAAAAGAATGCTTATGAGAAGCATCATAATGACTCTATTGATGTTGCATGCTTGATGCTAGCTACCATGAGTTCTGAACTTCAGAAAGATTTGGAAAACATGGAAACTTATGATATGATTGTCAATCTAAAGGAAATGTTCCAGCAACAAGCAAGGCAAGAAAGGTATGATACTACCAAGGCATTGCACTCTTGCAAAATGGCTGAGGGTGCTTCAGTTAGCGCTCATGTGTTGAAAATGAAAGGCTATATTGAGCACCTTGATAGGCTTGGATTTCCATTGAGCCAAGAGTTGGCAACAGATTTGATCCTAAATTCACTTCCTGATAGTTATGACCAGTTTATCATGAACTATAACATGAATGAAATGGACAAATCAATTTCTGAGCT
>UESW01003832.1:1384999-1416987 GCA_900491605.1 Calamus simplicifolius | reverse complement strand
GAGATGGCTTATAGCTTAGCACTGTCTTCATTACTCTTTGGGGTGTTCAATGTGTTTCATATCTTTATGACTGAGGAGGTGTATTTCAAACCCCGTTATATGCTAGAACTTGAACCAATTTAGTTTAAGAAAGAATGACTTATAAAGATCTGATGTATGATGACGGTGACTTTTGAATGAAATTTAGCTGATTATGAGATAGAAAAATTGGATTTATTATTAGATGTATATCAAATTTGAGGACGAAATTTTTATAAGGAGGGAGAATGTAATACCCGGTTCAAACGAACCAGATTTGGTTCAGATGAACCAGGCTTGGTTCAAATGAACAAGCTCCTGACTATTGGTTCCCTGACTAACGCTTCGCTCCAGACGAAGCGTTTGGCCTTCCGAGAAACTCAGATCCGAGGTGCTGCTCAAGTGAATAAATAGGAGGATGAGGACCCTTCCTTCACGCAGATGCACTTCCTCCATCAGGTAAATTTCCTGGCTTCTAGAGAGAGAGAGAGAGAGCGTAAGAGAGAGAAAGAGAGAGAGACCAGAGAGAGAGAGAGAGAGAGCAGAGAGAGGAGACAGAGAGAGACACGAGAGCGAGAGAGAGATGGGAAGCGGCCGATCACCTTGGTTCAGGCCCGGCGGCGTGCTCGCCGCCGCGCCGGGCCTGAGCCTTGGCCGGCGACCCCGCCGGCGCCGGGGGAGGCGTCCGGCGGGGTAGTGGTGGAGAGAGAGAGGAGAGGGAGGGCCAATTGGCCCTCCTCTCGCGCGGTGGCGGAAGCCGAACCGGCTTCCGTCGGTTGGTTCGGGCCCGGCGGCGTGCTCGCCGCCTCGCCGGGCCCGATCGTTGGCCTGTCGCCTCCACCGCGCCGGGCGTGCGTCCGGTGGAGGTCCGGCCGGCCAAGGTGGCCGGCCGTGCCGCCGGCACGGTTCCGTGCCGCGCGGAGGAGTTTGGGAGATGAGTGAAATTGAGGGAAAGAATGGAGGATTGGCGGCCGGCGCCGCGGCGCGGCCGGCTCTGGCCCGGCCACCGGCGGCCGGGCCACCCTCAATTTGGCCGGCGGCGGCCCCGGCCGCCGGCCATGTTCCCGTCCCCTGTTCGGTGAAAGGGGATCGGGTGGTTTAGGATTGAACCGGGCCGGCTGGGCCGGCCGGTTCAGGCCTTTTGGGCCGTCCTGTGAGCTGAGTTTGGGTTGGTTTTTGGGCCCTGTAACGGGCCGAAAAATATAAAATAATTATATGGTTGGAATCTAGGTTGAATCTAGTTTCTGGGGATGATTTTACTTCCCATTTGAGTGAGTATGGTGAGAGATATTCGAGTCCGAAGTTGGGCCCGTGGATTGGTCAGGGTAGAGTCTTAGGAATCATTTCATGATCCAGATTTTAATCATTTAATTGTGTAAAATAATCCTCCAGGTATCCCGACATCTGATTAGTTGATATATCTGTTGGATTGCGTGCGGAGGTAAGTAAGCCAGTTATCAGTTATTAAATAAATTATTTTAGGATATGTGTAATTGAATTGTGAAATTTATATTGTGTTATGCATGGAATATTCATGGACATTGCTTAATTAAATGAATGCTGGCAATATACTGTTGTTTATATGCTATGACTGAGATTTATTTCATAATGAATGCTGAGCATGAAAAATATAAATGTTATGATATTGATATAAAATTAAAAGTACAATCCACTGTTTGCTATGTGTGGATGATATGCATGAGAGATGCAGTTATTATGCATGAGAGATGCAGTTGCTATGCATGAGAGATGCAGTTATTATGCATGAGAGATGCAGTTAGTATGACATTGATGTGATATATTACATGCAATTGTTCAGTAAGTATAATCCACTGTTTTGCTACATGATTGATGTATTGATGTATTGAAGTGATGTGAGGTACTGTTATGTGTCGCCGCGGTTCTCCTTTACTATGGCCCCACACATTGTGGTTGTGTTCTGTTATGTTATGGCCTCACACACTGGAGATGTATTCTGTTATGTTATGGCCTCACACTGGAGATGTATTCTGTTATGTTATGGCCTCACACACTGGAGATGTATTCTGTTATGTTATGGCCCACATATTGTAGACGTGTTCGGTTATGGTTAACCCCACATGTTCTACGATGTGTTCTGTTGAGTTCCTATGGCCACATACATTGATGAGAGTGTGTTCTGTTGAGTTTCTATGGCCACATACATTGAGGATAGTGTGTTCTGTTGAGTTCTTATGGCCACATACATCGAAGATAGTGTGTTCTGTTATGGTATGGCCTC
This sequence comes from Calamus simplicifolius, assembly GCA_900491605.1. Classification (NCBI taxonomy): domain Eukaryota; kingdom Viridiplantae; phylum Streptophyta; class Magnoliopsida; order Arecales; family Arecaceae; genus Calamus; species Calamus simplicifolius. The sequence goes on along the minus strand of UESW01003832.1, from coordinate 1,414,709 downwards.
ACACATCGTACAATGTGTTCTGTGGATATTGATGGCCACGCATCTGGAGGATGTGCTCTGATAGAGGTATTGCAGGGCCGTGGGTCACATTTACAGTTACCATTGAGAGTATAAACAGTGGGTTTACTTATATAGTATAATTGAGCGGTTATGGCTGCAAATGATTGGTATTATATTCATAAGTGCCGCCGTGGTTCTCCTTTGCTATGGCCATACACATCTAGAGGATGTGCTCAGATGAGGCATTGCAGGGCCGTGGGACACGCATGATATAATACTTACATTGCATAATGGAGTGATTGTGAATGCAAAAGAATGAATTATATTTATGTGCCGCCACGGCTCTCCTTTGTTATGGGGCATTGCAGGGCCGTGGACATATATAATATAATATGACAATGAATTGTTTATATGCACTGATAATTTGCTATGATAATACAACAATGATGAGTGTAAATGATTTGAATTATATTTATATGTGCCGCCGCGGCTCTCCTTTGTTATGGGGCATTGTAGGGCCGTGGGACACATATGATATAATATAACAATGATGGGTTTACTTACATTGCATGTTTGAGTAATTGCATAATGTTTAAGCATGCAGATCATCTATGTGTTTATTGATTATCATGCTATGATTTGACTGCATAACATGGTTTACTTACTGAGTGTAATCTCATGAAAATTATAATGTTTTTTATTACAGGACCATGAGATTTGAGAATAACATGTTGGAGTGATGGACCTCAACTCAATATAGATTCTTGTTTTATTGCTATACCAGTGTATTTATGTGTAGGGCTTGATGCCCAGACTATATTATGGTGTGTAAGGAACCATAGGTTCGTTGGAGCTTCTATTTAAAATAAAGTGGATTCATATGTTGATGTAACCCCAGTAATGCTTATGTGTAGAGCTTGTAGCCCAAATCTTTAGTTATGGATTGTATTAAGCCATGGACTTGAATGATATATAGGTTATTGCTTTTCTTGAACTCAGTGTCATGTTTCGGGACGCCTTGCGTGCCCGGCACGCGGCGGGTTGTCACCCTAGCTCAAAATTTTGGGTCTGGGGCGTGACAGTCGCACACTAAAATGGACAATAATTACGATTTGTTACTCTCTATAGTAATTTAAAACGATGAGATTATTTTAAATTACAATAATAATTAGTGTTATTTAGATTCGAGTTTAATTTTGAAAAAATTTAAATTCGTAATTTAAATTATGACAAGTAATTAATTAGTTATATTTTCTTATTGGATAAGAAAAATCCATAAAGGTTTTTGGTTAAAAATATAAATTCCTTATTTGGTAAGGACTAGGATTTAAATTGTCATTATTTAAAAGAAGTTTTAAATAAATATAATTAAAATCCTAGTTAACCAAAAAACCCCTAGCAGACTTGTATATATATGATATATACGTTTTAAAGTGTATTGGGGCTTTTGAAAGGTCGTGTCTATTGGGGCATTTGAAGGGTCGTGTCTTTTGCCTTGAAAAATAGAAAAACGGAGAGTTGAATTGGCTGGTTTGTTTTTTTGTGAAAATGAACTTTGAACTAGCACTCAAAAAAAAATTTGTTTGGTGTTCGTTCGTATGTGGATACTTGTAGAGGGTGATCGTCTTTCTGAAGGTAGCACCTTTAAAGATCCGAGCAAACCCAACACAAGAACATACGGATTACATACTGATCAACAAAAGGTAATATTTTTCGTCTATCCTTCTTTCGTTTTTATGAAATGCATATGATCCTTGGTGGGTTATGGAATAAATTTATTTTGTTTCCGCTGCCATTCTATTCTAATTAGATTGGGATTTTTCATTCTGTAATCCAACAGTGGTTATTTAAACATGTCGGGACATATGATATCAAAATCCCATAAATTTCTAAGAGTTGCATGAGTTGTAATTGGTAAGAGTTACCTACCTAAATAACTTAATTTTAAGTGTCATGCCAAAGCTGACTTAAAGTTGAGTATAAATATGGATCTTAGCTCACTAATATTTTGTTTCCGCTGCCATTTTATTCCAATTAGATTGGGATTTTCCATTCCGTAATCCAACAGAGATCATATGCGTTTCATAAAAACGAAAGAAGGATAGACGAAAAATATTACCTTTTGTTGATCAATATCTAATCCGTCTGTTCTTGTGTTGGGTTTGCTCGGATCTTCAAAGGTGCTGCCTTCAGAAAGACGACCATCCTCTACAAGTATCAACATACGAACGGACACCAAACAGTTTTTTGAATGCTTATTCAAAGTTCATTTTTCACAAAAATGAACCAGCCTTTTCAACTCTCCGTTTTTCTATTTTTTCAAAGCAAAAGTTACGACCGTTCAAATGCCCCAATAGACACGACCTTTCAAAAGCCCCAATCCACTTTAAACGTATATATCATATATACAAGTCTGCTAGGGGTTTTTGGTTAACTAGGATTTAATTAATATTTATTTAAAACTCCTTTTAAATAATGACAATTTAAATCATAGTCCTTGCCAAATAAGGAATTTATATTTTTAACCAAAAACCTTTATGGATTATTTCCTTATCCAATAAAAAATATAACTAATTAATTACTTGTCATAATTTAAATTACGAATTTAAATTTTCTCAAAATTAAACTCGAATCTAAATAATAACTAATTATTATTATAATTTAAAATAATCTCATTATTTTAAATTACTATAGAGAGTAACAAACCGTAACCATTATTGTCCATTCTTAGTGTGCGACCCTATAGGTTCAATTAACGTTGATAGTAGGCCTAAATCACATTTTGATCCTACAAGTCATAAGCGGCCTCTAGCAAGACATTATGACTACCCAAGTTAAATGAAAAGCTCATGTTCCGAGACAACCTTAAAGTAGCTAATGACATAATCCTTTTGTCACATGATATCTTGATAGAATATAAGGCATGAAAAAAGTCAACCTTATATCGCTCTATCTTTAATTTCTTGAAACCCAATTAGACTGACTAAACAAATGATATTGATCTCCATCAATTCATTTGAGCACGGCCATGCATTTCTCAGTCTCAATCATCGAGGGGCCCAGAGATCTCTCTTATAATAAGAGGGACAAATTCCATCTTAATCACTCATATCTCACTACATAATTCTTATTATGTTCAAGCATAATCTTTATAATCATCCGGTTAAAGACAACGTTTGATTATGTCAAAACATAATATTCCTTATGTTGAGAACTATAGCAATCTCAGGTTTAAGGATTTAATGACACAACTACTAGAGATTAACTTATGACTTTGATCCATATATTAATCTCAAGGCGAGTCTTGTCCAATATTTGTTCTCAACAAATACATATAAATTTGATTTGTATCTCATACACATATTCATCCCATGAATATCAATCAAATTTCATACTAATCTTAATTTATTGTTATTCCCACAACAATAACCGATTAGAGACATTTAGAATAATTAATAATATAATTCAAGGATATTATTATATAATAAACATGCAAATTATGATAATAGTAAATACTCATAAATATTCAAAATACCATATCCATACAATAGGCCTAGGGCACTATTACTAACACATAAATGGTCAAGGAGCCCTTTTAGACTCAAAAGGATAGGCTATTAGAAGCAATATCAAATGAGCTAATACAAGTTAAAATTCCAACTAGTAATCTCCGGTTTATTTTATCTTGAAGAACTCTCAAACTTCTCTTTTGTTACTCTAATTGTTGAAGTTACATGGAATAGATGCTTTGAACCTGATTGCAAAGTTCATTACCATATTAAGGAAGTTTCATTTCTTTAAATGTTGGTCAAGCCAAAGTTAGGTTTCATATGTTCAGCAATTACTTGCTCATGGTTTACCACTTCCTATAATATTATATTAGCTTGATGAAGGGTGGTGTAATGAGTTGAAAAGATATAGAAAAATTGAGTAGTCTTTTCACTTTATAGACAGCAACCTTGTTTTGAGTCTGATCACAGTACTACCCACCAATCAGTACTACACCAAAGTTCACCAGAAGAGACTTTTTGATTAGACAATCACCATAACCTCATTTTATTTCCTAACAAATTGGTACCTGAGCCTTGTTGAGATCTATTTACCACTTGTTTCCCCCAAGGCCCCAAAGCTGTCAAAAGAAAATTATAGCCATTGAAGCATCCTGAAGCATTATTGGGAGCCAAGATCTATGGAAAATTGTTGGCAAGAAGTACATCGAGCCCCCACCATTGAGTAAGTTGCCTACACAATGAAGCAGCGGAAAACACTCAGAGAACCAAGAATGATTCATAAGGTCATGTTCCCCCTTTCCAAGATTTGGATAAGAAAACATTTGTGAAGGTTGCTAAAGCCACTTTAATCAGGCAATCATGGGACGTTCTAGGCACTATCTACAAATGGCATTTGTGCCTAGGGCAACTCAGCTTTAGTGGCTTGCAATCACAGTCTAAAGAAGGCATGGTCAAAGATGTCCCAGCAAATCAAACATCCAAAACTCTCAGCAAGTAAAAAAGACTTCCATTCCAGACAGGGAAGTCATGGAGTGCAAAAGAACTATTGCACCTGGTTCATACTGACCTATGGGGATTCTTGATGCCAATATCACTTAGAGGTGGAAGATATTTTATCACCTTTATTGATGACTATAGTAGGAAGTTATGGTTTTACTTCTTGAAAGAAGAGTTATCAGTTTGCTTCTTGAAAACAACAACACATCCTGCAACAATTACAGCAGCCTTCATACTACAGCAGAATGGAATTGCAGAAAGGAAGAATTGAACCATCCTTAATAATGACAACAAAATGCTGAGGAAAAAAAAAAGGACTGCTGAAACAATTTGGGGCAGAGATTATGCTTGTAGTGCTCATCAATTATAAGATCTAGCATAGCTTATGTTATCATCCTTGTTAATAGGTACATGGAACTACCAAAAGCATAGAATTGGCTTGCCATTAAAAGGATCTTAAGATACATCAAAGGCACTGTAGATTTTGATTTTTTTTTATCTATATATATATATATATATATATATATATATCTAAAATGGAGACTCAACTTGTGTAGAGTTCTCCACTTGCCAAGTAGATGCCAATATTAATATGTTTAGTTCTCATTAAACTTCATTCCTTAGTATGTAATAGATATAATAATGTTCATATTAATATGCTTAGCCATTAAGGCTAACTACTTAATGCACAATAGAACATTGGCTATTGAAGCTTTATTTAATATAATTTGTTATCTTTTATATTGCATTTCAATAATAGATGAAAAAAGGAGAAAAAAATCATACCCAATGCATCATAGGGGTTAGTATCGATGCCATTATTAATAAGGGAGTTTCTCACTTTGCTAAAGGATTTTAGAGCTTGTAGGCTTTAAAGTCTTCATTATACCCTAAAAACATATAGCTTTTTCCACGATCATCTTTCTTTTAGCTTCTAGTACTTGTGCATATGCCATACCCAAATATTCGTAGGTGGGAAACATCATGTTTGATGCTGCTCCATGCTTCCTTTGGTGTCATATATCTAACACTCTTTGTGGGGCATTAGTAGAAAAATAGGCTATGCAAGCTATGGCCTCCACTCAAAATTGCTTTGACAATCCTTCTTGATATTGGTTTGGTGCATCAGCTCATGCAAGGAGAAGTGTGGGGTCATCTCCTTGAGTTGATGCTTACCAGGGCAACCCCTATGTTCCTAATGGATGCCAAGGTCTATAATTATACTCTCACCCCCTCCCCTTTGTCTTGCTTTCTTTTTGGTCCTGACCTTTCTATTTGTTGAGTTGGAAGTGTAGATATTAACGAGTGCGCTCTCAAGTATCAAATCCATGCTTTGGGTATTGTACCAACATATATGGGGGATACAATTGCACTGGCACTGCAGGCCAGCCATAGACGGTCGAAGGATACCATCCTGTACAGGTGAGTCACGAGAATCACATCTTAGCAGTGAAATTGGTTACAGGTAATCCCTCCCTATCAATAAATCTCCTTTTATCACTTCTACCAATATTATTTTCAGGGAATGTATGACTCTAAATTATTTTTTTTAAAAAAAAGTCATATAGAAGTTTATAGCTAATTTAAGATTAAGACTTTATTACTGTTTTTATTGTTTGCACCACTTCTATATCAAGTCTGATGATACATCAGCTACAATTAAACTTGTACTATGCAAAGCAAAGAACTATCCTTTTGATCTTCAGTTAGCGTGGAAAACAAGGGGGAAACCTCCTTATGACTACAACTCATGAATTATTGCTTTGTCTATTTACAATCTATAGGCATTGCAGTTAGCACTGGCCTTGCCCTTTTGCTATCACTAATTATTGTCATATCCATGGTACGTGAAAGAAGAAAACTCATGAAGAAAAAAAAGAAATACTTTCAGTGGCATGAAGGGCAGTTGCTACTTGAAGAGATCAAGTCAAAGCAAGGAATTGCATTTAAGATATTCACAAAACAAGAGCTAGAGTGGGCTACGAACAAGTTTGACAAGAGCTGAATTCTTGGAGGTGGAGGTCATGGAACTGTCTACAAGGGGATGCTAAATGACAATGATGCAGTTGCCATAAAAAAATAAAAAATAATTGATAAGAACCAAAAGAAGGAATTTGGGAAGGAGATGGCGATTATTTCTTAGATCAACCATAAGAATGTGGTGAAGTTTTTGGGATGTTGTCTAGAGATGGAAGTCCCAATGCTGGTTTATGAATTTATCCCTAATGGGACCTTATTCCAATTATTCCCATCACAGGAATAATACATCCCCCGTTTCATTGGACATCAGTTTGAATATTGTTTCACAATCTGCAGAAGCACTTGCATATTTGCATTCATCAGCTTTCCCTTCAATTTTTTACGGAAATGTCAAGTCTTCCAACATAATTTTGGATGACAACTATGACGCCAAGGTATCAAATTTTGGAGCTTCCATCCATTTTGGTTTTTTGGCCATCTGGAATAGTCTAAGGCATGATGGCTAAAACCATGACAATTGTAACATTGAATGTTCCTTGCACCTCCACGACCATGCAGGGGTCTTCTACATGCTCCTCTTTCATAATTACAACAGGAATTTGGATTGTTCTGCTGATTCTGACTATGGCTTTGCTGACTTCCTCACTCCCTACCTTTGCCATGTCCTTTAAAGTTGCCACCACTATGCTACACACTAGGATATCCTGGACCACACTTTTCAAAACTTGAGGCAATATTGACAACACTGTTTGCTCCACCATATTAGTAACTTGCATTCTTTTGATCGCATTGTTCATACACTTGGAGAGATCTCATTAGTTTCTTGATGGTCAGATCCTCTAGGTTCTTAGATTCCTCAATTAGCACTATCACATGATCAAACTTAAGAGTGATCAGAGCACCCTGTCCATGACACTAATATCTATCTTATTTCCATTTCTCTTCATATTATTTATAACCACAAGTAATCTTGAGAAATAGTCAGAGATATTTTCTTCTTCCATCATATGAGCTTTCTCAAACTCAGCTTACTTGCTTGACTCAACTAACTTCCTTGTGGATAGTGCCCAGGGCTAGGATGTCTAGGCTTGCTTGGTGGATGTCACTTCAATGAGCTCAAATATTGCCTCATTCAACCCCTAGCAGAGTAGGCACAAGGCCTTCTTGACTTTCTTCATCTGACTTTAATAGTGCTTCATCTCTTTATATCTTCAGGTTTGAAGCGATTAACTTTACATTTAAAATACAGTTCTGAAGCATGCTGGTTTGCGAGCACCAACTTGGGGAAGTATATCAAAAGATTATTTTGACCATTTTATTTGTTAATGCAGCACATATAATAGCTTTTAGCACATGAATTCAACTCATGATGATGTACTAAATGTTATGTTACTGGGCCCTTTTTTTTCTGAAATCATGTTATTGGACTTTAATTTGTAGTGTACTCACACTGTATCAAGGCATGGAAACTGTAAAAAGTGGTCAGCTGTGTTAGTTCAGGTCAAGTAGAAGTTATTTATCTAAAGTTGGTATTGGTCTCCTTCAGAATGGGTCATGTCAAAACATACTAGCATGTCAGCTATCTATTGGCCTGTAAGCTATATGAAACCAGCTCTTTATAAATTAGAACCTATTGTACTCTGAGAACCATTATACTATGTAAATGAGCCATTTTAATTAGCAGAAAATGGTCCAGCAGGGTCATCTATTCTAAGGGCAAGAATATCCTATACTTTGTGTGCAAGTATTAACCTAGATCCAATAGTAGTCACTAAACTAATCAACAAGGATTAGAATGGCCTAGGGCTTGTTTGGGAAGATCCCATGGAATACAGCAGGATGGGCTGGAGCAAAGGGGAAGGGATCAGGGGAGAAGCGAGAGCATGGGGGTTTAGTGGCTTGAGGTCTTTTTTTCTAATACCATGTGAACTAGGCCCCACGACCACCTGCACCCTCCCTCTTCCCCTTCCCCTTCCCCCCCTCCCTCAAGCCAATGCTCTCTCAGGGCTATATTTCTGGTCCCCTGGTATTTTCACAAACAAGCCCTTAAGAGAAAATCAGGCCATATTCAGCAGGACCTCCAGAGGGTTTTTTTTTTTTTTTCATTCTAGAGGAATCGGGTTCCATGACCTCCCTGCACTTTCCTTCCCCCTCTTGCTTTCTCTCCATTCCATCCCTCTCTCTGACACAACCTGCCAAATCCCACTGGATTTGGCAGCTTTTTCCAAAATTTATCCCATCATTTTCATTGATGGGATAAATTTCCCCAATTAGCATTGGTTTATTAAATTGTCACATATAGCAAAAGGGGCTTGCTGTGTTGCACAAGGAAATCCTAATGATTACAAATGTTTCAAGCTTAAGATAAGATAATAAAATAAGCTAATCTTAAGATGATATACCGTGCGTTGCTATATATCAAGCTTGAACCCTGTTATCTAATTAGTAAAATATTAAATGCAGCCTATTTAGATTTAATTTAACAGAACAAGACTGAATTTTGATGAAATAGATTTCTTTATATGATAATGTTTTCAATCAAAGAAATATTTTACAGGTCTTTACCAATAGCATTAATTTTGACCACATTATCTCCACTACTTCCAGAAATCTATGTGCAATGAAAATACAATGTACCATCCAGTGTTCAAAGTTAACATCCAATTACAAAGAATAGACCATTTGAAAATTCCCATCAGTTGCCTCAAGAAAAAAAATCACATGTTTCTTGAGTAGTACAGGAAAATATCAATCAATCAGAATAAATCAATCAATGCCTTGAAGAGTTCTCTAAGAATTAAGCACATTATACCTAAATTAAATGATTTTCCAACAAGACATGACAATTGTTAAATCCAGGCAACTGCAATTAGTAACATACCAGATTTTCCCATTTCCATTCACCACCTCGTGAAATTGGTAAAACATGGTCAATAGTCAAGCTCTCACGAGAAGAACAATATCTGTTAACAACAGGCATTGGTTAGTTCTAACATTAACTGACAAGTCCTGACATTTCCTTCTGGATAGGCTTTTATTTTTCAAGCAATGGTCTACCATTAAGTTTATTTATATATTTATATGTTTATTTTTATCATCTGAAGGAAAAGATAAGGAATCCACTCAAAGTCCAAAGCTTCTAAAAAGGATATTGATCATCACTGTCTTAAGCAAAACAAGCCAGCTTAGCTACAGAACATCAACAATAATATTAGAGACAACTCAAAAACTGATAAGCAGTAAAAAAGAAATGTCAACATCACAAGTACATATGAGGCTTTAGGTGTTTATCCAGTTTAAAGCCCATCAACAGACCAAGCTACTAAGTTTAAGAACTAGTACAGGAATTAATAGCCAATTCCAAAAGATGTGGCTAGGTTTGTTGGTTAGGGCTATAACTGAGTAGCTAAGCTTTTATATTAGACATTAAAAGAGTAAAAGAAGGGCAACAAGAAATTACATCAGGATATAGTTGTCAGTGCCTGCCAATCTTTGGACAAATAGATTGAATTATAGATAGTGGTGGGTACAAAAATGACTGCCCAAGACAGAAATGAGGTACTTGAAAGTGAAATTACAAATGACAATTAGTTGCTGAGAAATTTAAGCAAATGGGAATGGTAAAGTCTCAAGACAATTTTAAGAGAGTAGTCATGGAGATCAAGCAACTATAAATACACAGCCTCACTGTATTAAAATATTAAGCAATAGTAACACTAAATAGAGAGAAAACTCAAAATATCTCAGCAGAAAAACAACAACTATAGGGGAAGTCATCAAGTTATAGATTCAGTTTTTAAAAAAATTTAAACTTGAAGTTCGAAAAAGATTGATGAACCCATGGGTTTACAGTAATTGTTCTAGTTTTACTGCATGCACATGGAGTAGACTGGGAACATTTGTTATTGGTAAAACCAAGTGGCTAGACTTCAAACAGTATCTAATGTAAATCAAAAACTATATGGGAATGTAAATCAATTCAATCATGTTTTTTTTTTTTGTCTTTTTATTTTTTCATATAAATGCAGTTTAAAGTTTACAACCAACTGCCCAGTACAGCACAACATTTCAAAACTCTAACATTTTCCCTCGGATTGGAACGTTGTAATGCCCTATGTCTAAAATTGATGTTTTAGAAATGAAGTTGTCCCAGAGCAGTGGTAAGAATGCCTGCTAATTGTTCTCCAGTCCTAGTATAATCTGTGCATGTGTCTTATTCAGTCACCTTTGTAATGTAGCTACAACATGTTTTACCTTTCTTGTCAAGCTACAATTTTCCTCAAAACTCTGTTCCTTCATTGAACACAGTGTTCCTTGTAAGATGAATAGCTACCTGCTTTTTTCAAAACACCTTCATTGACGACATGTGAGGAAAAGTTTCAAATCTTGCCTTCAACCGAGCTCAAAAAATATGGGTGATGACTGTGTTCTCTCTGCACACCGTATTGGCCACAACCTACTGCTTTTGCATTTCCCATGCCACCAGATTTTCCCCTATAGATCTACAGTATCGAAAAGTTGGGACTCCCAACAAAAGTTGTGTCAAGAAATAGCTAGTTATACTTCAGTCTCATTAAAAATTCTGGCTTCAAATTCGTCCAAAGTTTCATGAAGTAATTGCACAAGAATCTTTACTCCTGTGGCCAGATAATTGTCTTCTGCTCTTAGTTGTATTTGTTATAATCTTTTTCTTTGCAAGTGGTTGTCCAATATTGGATCCATTTAGCTGCCATGTATGCAACAACTGTGTATTTCTGCTACAATTTCTCCTGCACTGGTCAAACAAATATTTACCCACAACAGTGAGAATGCAGACATATTCTGTAGGTTAGGATCTTATTGTTCCTTAACAAAAATGGTGCAATAAAAGTAATGATACTATGCTAAACTTCCATTTACATTAATTCTCCTTTTGGCAGCCACATCATAATAGCATCATAAGGATCAGAGAGTATCTCCCCGGGAAAATGTAAATTCATGTGACATTTTCATAGATAAGAAACTCAAGAATTTATATTTTAAGTTGTCTCAACTTCCTCATTGTCAAAAAAGTGATGCTCTTCATCATTATGGATTCTTTATAAAAAGGCTTGTTTTGATACTAACAGCACCAATGAGTCAATGATCATCAATGTTATGAATCCTCAACTTCGACATCATAGAATGGTTCACCTACATACTCATCCCATATAAAACTTCTCTTTCAATCGAATTCATTAAGGCGAAAGAAATTAACATGAATCATTAATCATATATTCCTTTCATGTTGCTGCCAGATCTCTTAAAATTCCTTTCTCCTATGGGCAGTCAAGGCTGGCAATACTGGGTTCTCAGCTACAACATTCAACTCTAACATAAAGCAAAAGAAATCCTAATTTCCTGATACAAGTAGTTTGCATCAGTGATTCAAATCTTGGTGAGATGGGTTCCGAGATGGCATGAGACGGAATGGCAATAGAAAGTCGAGGGTGGATAATTGCAATTGTTGCAGGATCACATGATGGAAGAAGAAAATATCCCAAGCACTACATTAACTTCATACCAAAATCGATTAAACAATTTCTTCAAAGTTTTGATTGTTTACAAGGCACCCTTCCAATGCAAATTCATAATCACTTAAGCATGACAAAACAAACTTCCTATGCGCAAATTTTCACGTCAATTGAGGAACAACTAAAACTAAACTTTCCTCGGCAATCAAGCCTGCTCCTTTTCTGGGTTCTCATCTAGGCCAGCAAGGTGGACCATCATCCATGTAACCCTGGGCATGAATGGTATCAAATGGGATGCCAATGCCTTAAAATTGCTGTATTTAGTCAAAGGATAAGTGGGATATAAAGTCTATGTCATGTAAAATCTATCATTACTTTTCGGATGAACTTGAATAGAACCCAACCCATTTACGGTAGCTAGCTACAATTGTCCTCCAAATGAGCATTATCAAAGAAATCGAATACCTTTAAATTGTGTTTTGGGAATTTTGCTACATGACCAAACACAAAAGCAGGCCTCTATTTATCAGTGTGACAAAGAAGCACTTACTGACAACTGTAAGAATCCCTATAAAAATGCTTTTACGACTAAGATTATGCTTGATTCTTCTTCTCTTGACAACCTGCAGCAAATTTGGGACCTGTAAAGAGAAAAATAGCACATTATTAAGTCTAGAAGCAAAATTATATATTAATGCTTTTAAATAGTTACTGAAAGGAAGATTCCATACCCTCAAGACTGCAGGAATGTAGAAGGATCCCCGAGGAGAAGAAACTGTCTGATCATAATATTCTAAAACATCAGCCTGAGAATTGAAAGAAAGGTTGTCTTAAGTTTCTTGCCTGCTTTCTTTCTTTTCTTTCCTTTTTTCTTTTTGAGAAAAGGATGTTTAAAAAGTTAACTGAATGTAAAACATAAAAGGAAGATAGATGAAAATATCTGATTTAGAGGCAGGTGTATATCCTTAAAAATTGGTTTTTGATGGAAAGATGTAAAAATATATTAACCACAGAACAGCTTGACATTAAGCTCAACGTTGGGAATCACAAGTTCTATCTTCATACTTCAAGCAGCAATACAAAACAATGATTACTTGCACATCAATCTACCTTCTCCATAAATTCCAGACAGATTGCACGCTTCCAGCAAACAACATTGATAGGCCTAGAAAGTAAGATCATCGTTAGATCCAAATGCAAACTAGACATGAATTTTAGTGGCTCTTTGTTATCATTCTTTATCAATTAAATTGACAAATAATCATAACAAATAAATTATCACCAGTGCATGGACCTTTGGTATCGCAACATGGACTTTCCAAAGACCCATGTAATACTATATGCTGCATATAGCAGCTACAAAAAATGATGGGATAATAAATGTAGGTATAAATATGAGAAAAGTGAAAAAAATGTGATGATAGCAAGCATGAAAACATTGACCAAAGAAAGTGAAAAAATGATGGCAACCTGTCTACCTGTAGTGTGATGTTTATCTCTTATGCAGGTCTGTACCTGCCATTACATATGGGACATAAGTGGAAGCATATTTGGATATTCATGCACTAGTCAGATTTTATTGTACATCTTTTTTTTAACTGAAGTTTTCTGAATTGGAATCAGCATTGAGAAACTGGTCTGCATTCTCCAAGCAAGCCAGCTTCTATCCTATGAGATCAATTTATCATCACATTCCTTTTCTTTTAAAAAAAAAAAAAATTCCTGACATGTATAATACCTTTCCAGTTAACTCTTTGACAGTGGAAATCATCTGTTGGCAACTGCCCTAATCTATCCTTACACACAGATGTCGGTCTTCCTAGATCCAACTCCTCCTGCTTGCTGTACGCCTTATTTTAAAGACAATTCTCATTGCAGAAGACTTGTTCTTGGATTTGAACTAACCATGAAAAGGTGATTCTATTCGATGAATAAAAGGTTGTTGAGTGTCATCAGATGTGCACTCCAAGTTTCTTGCTTGTTAAAAGAGTAATAGACGACACAGAAAAAGCATGCCCCAAAAATTACACAGAGAATGTGAATTCAAGAATCATAGAAGTATATGCATACTTAATTGCAGTAAAAACCATTTTAAGATATAGAAAGCATGGATCCTATGAACAAGAAATAGAAAAACAAGAGCTGGAAATTTAATTTGGCAAGTTTATTTAGTTTGATCAAATCAATACCAAGAATTGGTCACTGACCTATAAGAGATATCTAACACTAATCCTCTGAAACAGGATAGCTCATCCGTCTCAAACCCTTCCTCCTCCTCCTCCTCCTCCTCGTCATCATCACTCAAACTCTTCTCAGCCTTGAAGCTGCCGGGCTTCTTGCTCCCAAGAGACCAAACCCTGCCAGGTCCAAGGGACCTCACCCCTCTGCTCCTCCTATGGATCCCAAGCGGACTCTCAAGACGCGTCTTTCCCCCACCAACACTGAAGCGCATTGGGTCTCTCAGCTCACACCAAAAAGAGGCCCTCTCCCCCTTGGAGAGCAGCCTGAGGTGCCCCTGGGCTGTGAACTTGGCCATGACTTCCTAGGGATCAAACAAGTGGTACAGGTGCTTGATAGTTTGCTCGAACCAAGTAAATATTAAGATCTTTCTTTTTCTTACGGGATAGGTTGTCTATTTCTTTTGAGGTTGAGTGTGATACCTCCTCACAGAGGCTTCGCTGGAGTGTGGGAATTGCTGGGGGGCTCTACAGCCACATGTTCGTCGGGCATAAGGAATATCTCCCTCCAAGACTCTTTCTCTCTCTGTTTCTCTTTTTCGTGCTTGCGCTGGGCACCGGACGTTGTTCCGAATACGTCCCTCCCTGGAATAAAAGCCGGAATAGAGGCCCAGCTATGGAATATATGGAATATGCTTCAATTTATTAATAAAGAAAAGTTTCTATAACGCAGCTTCAAACGCTGTATTTTTTTTTCTTCTTATAACAAAATAAGGATGAAAATGAGTTGTTGGAGTGGCTGCAGTGCAGAGATCCTACCGAACCATCCGTATTTATTCAAAAATATTTATATTTATACCCATCCTTCCTACTCATATGAAATTTTATAATCATATTATATTTACAAAAATTATATAATATTTATATTCACTTCATTACTTATACCATACTTGTCAGACCTCGGACATTGACCTGGCCAAGGGCTAAGGTCTTCGGTCACTGGTTTAACCGTTGGGTCACTGGTTCAACCATCGATTAATTATATTAATATAAAAATATATTTATTAATAAAATTAATTTTTAATAAAAATTCATGGTTAACATGATAATAAAATCCGTGATCCGAATCGGTTCGGGTTGGATTGATCGGTTTATGGGTGAACTGGATGGGTTGACTGGGTTATTCTGGGTCACTTAACATTCGGTTTTATATTAAAACGAACCGGCTTGACCTTCGGATCCCTATTCAACCAGTCCAACCGCTGGTTCGGTCCGATTCTGACAACTATGCCCATAAACTCTTATGAATTTGAAACGCCAAAGGCAAAAAATTTGAGGTTAACATTGATAAACCCGTGATCCCGTTCAGACCAGATTGACTGGTTCACGAGTGAACGACGGGTTGACCAGATTATTTCGGGTCTCTTACATATCCTGTTTTGTTAGAATTAACTAGTTTAGCCTCCTGATCCCGGTTCAACCACGGCATCCGGTTCGGTTTAACAACTATGACTTATACCTACTTTATATCCACTCCATGCCCATCATTTATTTGGATCCGATTTCATTTGTCTTTTATCTTATATATATATATATATATATATATATATATATATATATATTCAATTTCAAACTCAAGCTTAAAGCAACTGTGTTTTTTTTTTTTTTTCCGTTCAATCCCTGCTAGATAAATGGATCAACCCTGAAAAATTTGTGATGTGTGACTGCTACAAAGTTTTCTACTGAAAATTTAAAACTATATCAATAAATAAAAATAATAAATTAAATTTATTAATAAATATAATAGGTATGAATATGAATATAGGTGTGGAATAGGATAAGGTATTTTTACGCCTATTTTAATAAGTATTTTATAACTTTATGAAATATTATTATTTTAAAAAATTTAAGACATCACCTCTCATTCACATTTAAACTATTAGTAGTTTATTATTTATTTCATGCAAGGGAAAGGCATTAATAATGAGAGGTTTTTTACAAAGAATCTCAACTGCGATGCTATTAATGGCAATAATTTTTATTTAATCATCATTAAAGTTTCTTATTTAATGTAAAAAAAAAAGAGAGAGTATTAAATCTTATTACTTATTAATGTTAATAAAATATTATTAAATGTCCTAAAAATAAATATGATGTCATTGACGGCGAGAAGGGACCCGAGCTTGGAGGAGGTTTGCGCCGTTTTCAGCTATCTACTCTTGTTCTTATCCATCTGCGCCACCCGCCAAGCTCGTAGGATAACCGGAAAAGCTGATGTGTTAGAAGACCTTTTTTGGCCTGAGCCTGGCCTCCATTTGTGATCAAATTTTTCAGATTTTCGTACTCTTTTTTACGTGCTTCCAAGAGGATGGCCATGGTTCTGAGGGGATTGGGAAGAAGGATTTCGATCGGGAGGAGAGGCTTGTCGAGCTCTGCGGAAGTGGAGAAGCCCCCGAGGGATGGGAAGCCCGTCAATCTATTCTCCGCGATCAACCAGGCACTCCACATCGCTCTGGAGACCGATCCCCGGTGAGTTCGATTGGTTTCCTTTAATGCCCACTGGCCCATGCTGTTTAAGAGGTGTTTGGATCATAGGGATCTTCTAACTTTTGCTCGATGATGCTGCTTTGTGGTTTGAGAATTGAGAGTGATTTAGCTTTGGAAGATTTTGTCTTAAGGAAGAATTTCTGATATTTCTGTGAAAAAATCGGACATGGCATGTGTAATCTCGCTGTAGGATTTTTTTGGAATTTTTGTCCTTATTTAAGATTATTATTTATATTCCTCTAATTTTATTAAGTTTGTAATGTGATAGGTTTTACAAAATGGGTTGTTTGAAGTATGTTGAGCATTGAATGGATGAAATTGTGGCATGACTGGTTATCATTTTTCAGAAGTGGACACTTTTTCCAATTTGAGTTTCATCGGTGAATTAGAGTGCTGAAAAGACTACTCTTGGTTGATTTTTTTTAATTTTTTTTAAAAAAACTGATTTATTCTTCCATGTTATTCTGAATCCTTTGGTTGAGTATTAATTACAACAACATCTCTCGGCTCAAAATCCTTTGTCCTTATTTAAGATAGTTCATCGCTCTGCCAGTGGTACCCGGGCTTATGGTGCTGATGCTTGGGGCCGGCCAGTGGTACCCGGGCTTATGGTGCCGGTGCTTAGGGCCGGCCAGTGGTACCCGGCTTATGGTACCGATGCTTGGAGCCGACCGAGGCCTTCCCTGCTGGACCCGGGCTTGTGATGCCGATGCATGGGGCCGACCGAGGCCTTCTCTGCTGGACCCGGGCTTAAGGTATTGGCGCTTGGGGTTGACCGAGGTCTTCCTGCTGGACCCGGCTTATGGTGCGGTGCATGGGGCCGACCGAGGCCTTCCCTGCTGGACCCGGGCTTAAGGTGCCGGCGCTTGGGGTCGACCGAGGTCTTCCCTGCTGGACCCGAGCTTGAGGTGCCGGTGCTTGGGGTCGACCGAGGTCTTCCCTGCTGGACCCGGGCTTGAGGTGCCGGCGCTTGGGGTCGACGAGGTCTTCCCTGCTGGACCCGGGCTTAAGGTGCCGACGCTTGGGATCGACCGAGGCCTTCCCTGCTGACCCGGGCTTAAGGTGCGGCGCTTGGGGTCGACCGAGGCCTTCCCTGCTGGACCCGGGCTTGTGGACGCCAAAGCGAGGTTGGTCTTGGATGTTGATGCAAGGTAAATCTTCCCTGCATGACATTTTTAAGTATTAATGAAAGAAAACTGTCTTAAGTGCAATATACTTAGCTCTTGTAGCACCCATGTTTTTTCTTTTGGATTTGAGCACTTCTGCCGCTGGTGGTCTGCCCCCCAGGGAGTCATGTTAGTTGGATTGGAAGTGTCGTTGCCCTTACTTGGGCCTTCCCTCGCATTGGAGGCCAGGACGAGGCCTGGGAAGAAGCTGGAAACCGGGACAAAGCTGGAGTCCGTTGAGGAAAGCCTTGACAGTTGGCGGTCATTGAAGATGAATGGCTGGGAGAGTGCATCGAGGGCGTTGCTGAGAGTAAAAAGGTCGGCGGAGTTGCTGGGAGGGCTCTTTGCCTAGCTTTTTCTTTGAAGAGATTGATTGCCCTCGGTGCAGTCAAAGCCTTTTGTCCTCATCTTCCTCCTTGCATTAATTACAACAACACCTCTCGGCTTGCCACCATCAGAAATTAAATGCCCATAAATGCTTGAGGTGACGGATAATGTCTCAAATCCATCCCTTTTGAAAATTATTCTGCTACCCATGTTGCAGTCCACCTCTGGCCGATTTTTGAGCCTTTGAGTGAGCTCTTCCATCCGCCGGTGTTGTTCATCCAGATGCTTCCTCATCTAAGTACCAGATGATTAAGGGTGGAGTGGCTGCTTGAGCGGGAGGTAGGAGACTGCAGTCTCTTGAAAGCTTCACGATGGTGGTGCTTAGATGGCGCATGATAGTGATAACTTCTCCCTGAAGAGATTTTCTGCAGATGAATCATTGACTAACGGGTGCAGCTATCACGAGCGATGTGAGAAGCTTGGGCTGCTGCTGAGTGGCCACCAAACGTTGCTTCTGCAGTTCATGAATTGCTGCATTCAAGTCTTGAACTTGTTGATTGAAGATGGCCAGCTGGTTAATTAGAGCAGCTGAGGTTGGTGGTGAAGAAGCAGAGAGGGTGGCCTTTTGCTGCCTAGTGCGATGTGGATGCCCCCAGCACGATTGGTGAGAACCTTCGGTATGCGCATCACCACCATAGCTATCTTAGAGGGGACGGAGACTTATAGCTCAAGAAGACAGAGCTTTCTTTCCTTCAGCGCGTCCCCCTACTTGGCGCGCCAATCTGTTGATGCCAGATCACCGCCCCCGAGCGTCCGCGAGCGTCCGGTTGCCTCCTCCAGCGAGCTCCTCGCGCCTGCAAACAAGTCCCGGGGCCGGAGATTCCGGCGGGGACCCTCCGACGCTCAAGTCAGTGCTCTGGGCAACGGCCGTGAGCTTGAGGAAGCTCGAAAGAGAAAGAGAGAGAGACTCAGAGAGGAGCTCTCTCTGTGAGTGTTTAGGAGTGTTGTGAGTGTGTTACCTGGTCGGGGTCTCTCTTACCCTTGTTATAGATGCCTGGAGTCCGTGGGCTTGGGGCGTGATCACTTGTCAGAACATTAATTGACGGCAGCACAGTGGAGCTTACCTCCGTATGACGTGTCAAGCTGTAGGCCGTGTCCTGTCAGAGTAGGTGGTCACAGGGCATGGCCGATCGTTATGGCGCTTGCCAAACATGTCCCCTACGTCACCTTTTTGGTTGTCCTATGCGGACAGTGATGGGTGATAAAGTTAGTCGTGTGGGTCCCAAGGTACAGCCGTTGGGGGAGAAGGATGATGTTGAGTTGAAGCCAACTGTCCTCGTAGAGTGTTGAGTATGGGGTGCTTGCGTGGCCCTGCTCATGCCCTTGGATGAGCTTCAGAAAAGGCCGAGGGTGAATACTTGCATGGCACTGTTCACGTACAAGGCTCTGTTCACTTGCATAGCACTGTTCACGGCTCAAGGGAGCTTGGCAGATGCATGTCCGAGGCTAAGCAGGAATTGAGGCCGAGAGGAGCAACGTGGCAACCATAAATGCCTTTATACAGGGGGCGAATAAGGCAATAAATGCCTTAGATTAATGAATGCACGTGGCCTTAAGTGCCTTGTGCGAGAGATATGACGTGGTTGCGGGAGCCAAGGCCGAGAGGAAAAAGATCCGGGACCGAGAGGGAACAAGCCCAAGACCGAGGGGGAAAAGGTCCGGGACCGAGAGGGAACAAGCCCGAGACCGAGGGGAAAAAGGTCCGGGACCGAGAGGGAACAAGCACAGGCCGAAGGGACCAACATGGCAGCCATAAATGCCTTTAAATAGGGGGGTGAATAAGGCAATAAATGCCTTAGAGTAATGAATGCACGTGGCCTTAAGTGCCTTGGAGGTGTCGGTGTCAGCCTTGGAGGTGTCGGCCTTGGAGGTGTCGGGTGTCGGCCTTGGAGGCGTCGGGCCTTGAGGGGTCGGCCCCGGGGTTGAGAAGGAGAGCCAAGGCGAGATGCCCGTGACACTTCATTCCATTTAATGCTCTTCAAGCCATCATGACCATTTCTGCACCATTAAATGCTTCAGCCCATTGACTCGATCGGACATTAATGACGAAAGGTGCCTTTGGGAAACCCACGCACATAACGTGACCCCCTCCTATTCTCTTTCTTCATTATGAGATGCCGGTGGATGGATGTTGGGAGCTGAGGCCGAAAGGGGCTTCGTCGGTTTCCTTCCTTCACGGTTCTCTAACGGCGTTGGATCAGCCACATCAGATGCCCCCTCGCCCCTGAGACGAAGCGGGCCCACCCAGCAAGGCGAAAGGGGCGTTACCTCCCAAGTGGCTGATCCTCGCTGACTTTAGGCCTTTAACTTTTGACATGAAGTTTGGATGTGGGTCCCCGTCCACATGCTGTTGAGGCAAAGAGCCAATGATGCCGCAATGATGCTCCTGAGACAGAGGGAGCCGTTGCCGCGGAGGCAGAGATGAGCCGCTGAGGCTGTAATAAGGCCGTTGAGGTAAAACAAGATGGCCGAAGCAGAAATAAAGCCACAGGGGCTGAAATAAAATTGCCTGTGTGTTTGGTATCGACGTTGGAGTCAGTTTTTGGCTTTTGGTGCCGAGCTGGTCTCGGGCTTGAGTGTCGATAGTTCATCGCTCTGCCAGTGGTACCCGGGCTTATGGTGCCGGTGCTTGGGGCCGGCCAGTGGTACCCGGGCTTATGGTGCCGGTGCTTGGGGCCGATCGAGGCCTTCCCTGCTGGACCGGGCTTGTGGTGCCGGCGCATGGGGCCGACCGAGGCCTTCCCTGCTGGACCCGGGCTTAAGGTGCTGGCGCTTGGGGTCGACCGAGGTCTTCCCTGCTGGACCCGGGCTTATGGTGCCGGCGCATGGGCCGACCGAGGCCTTCCCTGCTGGACCAGGGCTTAAGGTGCCGGCGCTTGGGGTCGACCGAGGTCTTCCCTGCTGGACCCGGGCTTGAGGTGCCGGCGCATGGGGCCGACCGAGGCCTTCCCTGCTGGACCCGGGCTTAAGGTGCCAGCGCTTGGGGTCGACCGAGGTCTTCCCTGCTGGACCCGGGCTTAAGGTGCCGGCGCTTGGGGTCGACCGAGGTCTTCCCTGCTGGACCCAGGCTTATGGTGCCGGCTTGGGGTCGACCGAGGTCTTCCTTGCTGGACCCGGGCTTGAGGTGCCAGCGCTTGGGGTCGACCGAGGTCTTCCCTGCTGGACCCGGGCTTAAGGTGCCGGCGCTTGGGATCGACCGAGGCCTTCCCTGCTGGACCCGGGCTTAAGGTGCCGGCGCTTGGGGTCGACCGAGGCCTTCCCTGCTGGACCCGGGCTTGTGAACGCCAAAGCGAGGTTGGTCTTGGATGTTGATGGAAGGTAAATCTTCCCTGCAAGGCATTTTTAAGTATTAATGAAAGAAAACTGTCTTAAGTGCAATATACTTAGCTCTTGTAGCACCCATGTTTTTCCTTTTGTGGATTTGAGCACTTCTGCCCGCTGGTGGTCTGCCCCCCAGGGAGTCATGTTAGTTGGATTGGAAGTGTCGTTGCCCTTACTTGGGCCTTCCCTCGCATTGGAGGCCAGGACGAGATGCCTGTGGCCGGGAAGAAGCTGGAAACCGGGACAAAGCTGGAGTCGTTGAGGAAAGCCTCGACAGTTGGCGATCATTGAAGATGAATGGATGGAAGAGTCCATCAAGGGCGTTGCTGAGAGTAAAAAGGTCGGCGGAGTTGCTGGGAGGGCTCTTTGCCTAGCTTTTTCTTTGAAGAGATTGATTGCCCTCGGTGCAGTCAAAGCCTTTTGTCCTCATCTTCTCCTTGCATTAATTACAACAACACCTCTCGCTTGCCACCATCAGAAATTAAAATGCCCATAAATGCTTGAGGTGACGGATAATGTCTCAAGTCCATCCCTTTTGAAAATTATTCTGCTACCCATGTTGCAGTCCACCTCTGGCCGATTTTTGAGCCTTTGAGTGAGCTCTCCATCCGCCGGTGTTGTTCATCCAGATGCTTCCTCATCTAAGTACCAGATGATTAAGGGGTGGAGTGGCTGCTTGAGCGGGAGGTAGGAGACTGCAGTCTCTTGAAAGCTTCACGATGGTGGTGCTTAGATGGCGCATGATAGTGATAACTTCTCCCTGAAGAGATTTTCTGCAGATAAATCGTTGACTAACGGGTGCAGCTATCACGAGCGATGTGAGAAGCTTGGGCTACTGCTGAGTGGCCACCAAACGTTACTTCTGCAGTTCATGAATGCTGCATTCAAGTCTTGAACTTGTTGATTGAAGATGGCCAGCTGGTTAATTAGAGCAGCTGAGGTTGGTGGTGAAGGAGCAGAGAGGGTGGCCTTTTGCTGCCAAGTGCGATGTGGATGCCCCCCAGCATGATTGGTGAGAACCTTTGGTATGCGCATCACCACCATAGCTATCTTAGAGGGGACGGAGACTTATAGCTCAAGAAGACAGAGCTTTCTTTCCTTCAGCGCGTCCCCTCTACCTGGCGCGCCAATCTGTTGACGCCAGATCACCGCCCCCGAGCGTCCGCGAGCGTTCGGTCGCCTCCTCCAGCGAGCTCCTCGCGCCTGCAAATAAGTCTCGGGGGCCAGAGATTCCGGCGGGGACCCTCCGACGCTCAAGTCAGTGCTCTGGGCAATGGCCGTGAGCTTGAGGAAGCTCAAAAGAGAGAGAGACTCGGAGAGGAGCTCTCTCTGTGAGTGTTTAGGAGTGTTATGAGTGTGCTACCTGGTCGGGGTCTCTCTTACCCTTGTTATAGATGTCTGGAGTCCGTGGGCTTGGGGCGTGATCACTTGTCAGAACATTAATTGATGGCAGCATAGTGGAGCTTACCTCCGTATGACGTGTCAAGCTGTAGGCCATGTCCTGTCAGAGTAGGTGGTCACAGGACATGGCCGATCGTTATGGCGCTTGCCAAACATGTCTACGTCACCTTTTTGGTTGTCCTATGCGGACAGTGATGGGTGATAAAGTTAGTCGTGTGGGTCCCAAGGTACAGCCATTGGGGGAGAAGGATGATGTTTAGTTGAAGCCAACTGTTCCTCGTAGAGTGTTGAGTATGGGGTGCTTGCGTGGCCCTGCTCATGCCCTTGGATGAGCTTCAAAAAAGGCCAAGGGTGAATACTTGCATGGCACTGTTCACGTACAAGGCTCTGTTCACTTGCATAGCACTGTTCATGGCTCAAGGGACCTTGGCAGATGCATGTCCGAGGCTAAGCATGAATTGAGGCCGAGAGGAGCAACATGGCAACCATAAATGCCTTTATACAGGTGGGTGAATAAGGCAATAAATGCCTTTATACAGGTGGGTGAATAAGGCAATAAATGCCTTAGAGTAATGAATGCACGTGGCCTTAAGTGCCTTGGTGCGAGAGATATGACGTGGTTACGGGAGCCAAGGCCGAGAGGAAAAAGATCCGGGACCGAGAGGGAACAAGCCCGAGACCGAGGGGGAAAAGGTCCGGGACCGAGAGGGAACAAGCCCGAGACCGAGGGGAAAAAGGTCCGGGACCGAGAGGGAACAAGCACGAGGCCGAAGGGACCAACATGGCAGCCATAAATGCCTTTAAGTAGGGGGTGAATAAGGCAATAAATGCCTTAGAGTAATGAATGCACGTGGCCTTAAGTGCCTTGGAGGTGTCGGCCTTGGAGGCGTCGGGCCTTGAGGGGTCGGCCCCGGGGTTGAGAAGGAGAGCCAAGGCGAGATGCCCGTGACACTTCATTCCATTTAATGCTCTTCAAGCCATCATGACCATTTCTGCACCATTAAATGCTCCAGCCCATTGACTCGATCGGACATTAATGACGAAAGATGGCCTTTGGGAAACCCACGCACATAACGTGACCCCCTCCTATTCTCTTTCTTCATTATGAGATGCCGATGGATGGATGTTGGGAGCTGAGGCCGAAAGGGGCTTCGTCGGTTTCCTTCCTTCACGGTTCTCTAACGGCGTTGGATCAGCCACATCAATTGATAAGGAATCAAGAAGTTTCAAGAGAAGGGGGCAAGAAGAAAATGGCTGCAAGTATTTGCTATACTCCAATAGAATCTACCCATCTAAGTATATGAAATGCAAAAGGTTGGTCCAAATATGTTGAAAAGGGCTAAAATGATGGAAGACTCCCTAGTCCCTAGCAGCAAAACAAACCTGGTTGACCTAGTCAGGTATCTTCACGTATTCTACTACATAGCATTACTTCTTCATAATGTAGCAAGCTTCTTCTTAGGATTATTAGAGTATTCCCATATGGTTGTTATGACCCTAGGTTGGCATGTTTAAATTTTCTACCAACTATTATATTTTCAACATTGTCGCATTAAATGTAAAGTATAAGATTATTGAGGACAAGTTATTGGCTAAACAACCTTTGTAGGAGAAACAATGCAAAACAAACACTAGCAGGTTGTGATTTCGAGAAACAGCATGCATTAAATAGCAATAACCAAAAAAGAAATTTTGAATTACATAAAGTAGTTTTAAATTGTAGCCTGAAACAAACAGCATTAGAAAGATCATTAGGAAAGCTTTCAATATTTGATCATCTACTTGGAAATTGAATATAAAAGTTATAGTTTTTTTGGCTAAGAGGCCTTAAAAATATCAGAAATTACAATTTCCTAGCAAAGTTTAAAGTATTTTGGTACAGGGGCATATGAACTGTAGGTGGGTAACATATGTGTTTTATCGATCACTGTGCCATCAAGGGGTATCGATGGGTGCACGTACATACTTCTATGCATTTGGTATGGCCTTTATTGAGTCATTTTCAGGCTTACACAATTTTTGGTGTAGGTTTTGGAGTTTATCCCAAAACCTAAAATTATTTATAATCTTTGAATCTGATGGTCAAAAAACCTTTTAATCCTCACTTGGAAAAAAAACCCATGGCTTTTCTCAATTAGACACAAAATTCTTTTCAAGCCTTCTAAGAAATTAAAAGAAAAAGAAAGAAGAGGGTGTAAGACTTAATTTAAACATATTGATCACGATGTCAATATATTATTATGATCGATAATTACCTCCAGCCATTATTATTAATGGTCTATCCGATGAGGGTAAGGAATTCGATCTTCTTTGAATCAGCTACACGGGATCTTGATCTTCCTTTTCTTTAGGGATCTTGAACTTCCTCCTTCGATGGATCTTGATTGATCTTCCTCCTCCTCGCGATGGATCTTGATTGAGTTCTTCTAATCAACGAGCCATCGCATTCTGATAGTGTATGCCCTCAGGATGTGCTCTTGATCAGGGACTCAATGCCAATGCCTCCGCTTATTAGGTTTTCCTTTCGATAATCATGTTAAAAACCTTAGGAAGGGTCCCTTTTATACTCAATTCCTTCACCGCATGCTCCCATCAAGCAAGCGTTCAAATATTAAAGGGGGGGCTGTTATCACTTCTTAATTGGAGAAACGCTAGTTAATAAAATAAGGACCATTAAAAGGCGACGGATTATTACATTCTCCCACTTGGTCCGTATATTTTATCAACACTGAAAAGAAACTAAATACATGAATCATAGCGATAGGTCCTCTATAATTGAGTATTATCTTCTATGTATTACAATGCATTCAATTTCTTTACCACTATTCCAAAGTGACAACATAACATAATGAATAAACCATATGTTTATTCAGAGTCCAAAAGAAAAGTTTGTCAATTTTCAAAAGTCATATAATGTGTACACCTGAATGAGAAATAAACAAATGATTGAAATAAGAGTTTCTTTGTACAAATTGTTATCATACAATTATATCATGGAACCAACTCCCATTCTTATCACATGATCCTTAAAATTCTTAATTGGCATGCCTTTAGTCAAAGGATCAGCTATCATCAATTCAGTGCTAACGTGTTCTATGACCACTTTGTTTCTTTAACACGTTCTCTTATGGCTAAATACTTAATGTCGATATGTTTACTTCGACTACCACTCTTATGGTTTTTAGCCAAAAATACAGCAGCTGAATTGTCACAGTACAGTTTAATTGGCCTAGTAATAGAGTCAACAATTCTAAGCCCTGAGATGAAACTCTTCAACCATACACCTTGCGATGTAGCCTCAAAACAAGCAACGAACTCCGCTTCCATAGTAGAGGTAGCAGTCAAGGTCTGCTTTGCACTCCTCCATGATATGGCTCCACCAGCTAACATAAATATAAATCCTGATGTTGATTTCCGAGAATCAACGCAGCCAGCAAAGTCTGAATCTGAGTAGCCCTCTATCTCCAAATGATCAGTTTGTCTATACATGAGCATGTAGTCCTTGGTCCCTTGAAGATACCTCATGACCTTTTTAGCAGCTCTCCAGTGGTCTAAACCTGGATTACTCTGATATCTTCCCAACATTCCTACTGCAAATGCAATGTCAGGTCTTGTGCAAACCTGAGCATACATTAGGCTTCCAACAGCTGAAGCATATGGAATGTTGTGCATCTGTTCCCGTTCAAGTTCATTTTTAGGGCACTGGTTCAAAGCGAACTTGTCACCCTTCACTATAGGTGCAACACTTGGTGAACAATTTTTCATCCGAAATCTCTCCAAGACTTTATTGATATAAGTTTCTTGAGACAATCCCAAAATGCCTCGAGATCTTTCTCTATGGATCTTAATGCCAATGACATAAGATGCCTCACTCATATCTTTCATATCAAAATTTTTGGAGAGAAATTGTTTCACCTCATGTAGCAACCCTTTATCATTGGTTGCAAGTAGAATGTCATCCACATATAGGACCAAGAAACAAATTTTGCTCCCACTAACCTTCTGGTATATACATTGATCCATGATGTTCTCTTCAAAACCAAAGGAAGAGATCACATCATGAAATTTTAAATACCACTGACGTGAGGCTTGTTTCAATCCATATATGGATTTCTTAAGCTTTGCAAACCAAATGCTCACCATCACTAGAGGAAAATCCTTCAGGTGTTTCATGTAAACCTCTTCCTCTAGATCTCCATTAAGGAATGCGGTCTTCACATCCATTTGATGTAACTCAAAATCAAAATGAGCTACCAATGCCATAATTATTCGGAGAGAGTCTTTCTTGGATACAGGAGAAAATGTCTCCGTGTAGTCGATTCCTTCCCTCTGAGTGAATCCTTTGGCAACGAGTCTTGCTTTATATCTCTCAATGTTGCCTTGTGAGTCTTTCTTTATTTTGAAGATCCATCTACATCCAATGGCTTTTACACCATCAGGCAACTCAACAAGATCCCAGACTCGATTAGATGCCATAGATTCCATCTCTCTTTCATGGCATTGAACCACAAGTTTGATTCCTTAGAACTCATGGCTTGTGAAAACGTTTCAGGATCATTTTCGGCTCCAATGTTATAGTCAGATTCATGTAGATACACAACATAATCACTAGGAATTGCTGATTTCTTTATTCTAGTTGATCTTCTTAATGTTGTGTCAATGACCTCTTGAGGAGTATCTTGCACAACTGATTGTTGATGAACAACACGATCTTCTAGATTACCATCAGCTTGTGAAATCTCAATGACTGGTTGTTGGGCACTTAATTGAGTTTGAGGAGTGCTATAAATAACAACCAATCCCTCACTTGAAGTGGAAGCTGGAATAACTGAATGATCTTTCTCAGAAGAAGCCAAATACTGAGATTGATCACTCCCACTGATCAAGTCATTCTCAAGAAATTTTGCATTTCTTGATTCCACAATCCTAGTGCTGTGAGATGGACAATAAAATCTATAACCCTTGGACTTCTCAGCATATCCAATAAAGTATCCACTAATAGTCCTTGGGTCTAGTTTCTTTTCTTGTGGATTATAGACTCTTACTTCAGATGGGCATCCCCAAACACGTATATGTTGCAGACTCGGTTTCCAACCTTTAAATAACTCAAATGGCGTTTTGGAAACAGCCTTGGTTGGAACCCGATTCAATATATACGCAGCAGTTTTAAGAGCTTCAGTCCACAAGGATTTAGGTAAGTTAGAGCTGACAATCATGCTCCTTACCATGTCCAATAATGTCCGGTTTCTCCTTTCAGCTACACCGTTTTGGTCAGGAGACCCTGGCATGGTGTATTGTGCAACAATTCCATTTTCTTCAAGAAACCGAGCAAACGGACCAGGTGCTTGTCCATTCTCAGTGTATCTACCATAATATTCTCCACCTCTATCTGACCTCACGATTTTAATTTGCTTGCCGCATTGTTTCTCTACTTCTGCCTTAAATACCTTAAAGGCATCTAATGCTTCGTTCTTATTATGAAGTAGGTAGAGATACATATATCGTGAATAGTCATCAATAAATGAGATGAAGTATCTCTGACCATACGAATCCATATCTGGGCTACAGATATCCGTATGTATGATCTCCAGTATTTCCGAACTTCTCTTGGCATTTTTCTTGGACTTGTTGGTTTGCTTTCCCTTTATGCAGTCCACACAAGTGTCAAAATCAGTAAAATCAAGAGTATCAAGTACTCCATCTTTTACTAATCTTTTAATTCTCTCAATGGAGATATGACCTAATCTCCGATGCCACAAAATAGAGGAATTCTCATTTATAACACATCTTTTCATACCAGTTTGGGCGTGCATCACATTATAGGTGGTATTATTTTTCAAATTGATTTGGAAAAGATTGTCTGACAATGTACCATTCCCAATAAGCTTAGATTTATAAAATAAATCAACAGAGCTTTTATTAAAATTAAAGGAATATCCTGCTGGTACAAGCCTTGACACTGAAATCAAATTTCTAGAGAAACTTGGAATATAAAATGTCTTTTCCAAATCCAAAACAAAACCAGAATGTAAAATAAGTCTGCACGTTCCAATTGCTTCCACATGTGAACCCATCTTTTTCCTGAATAGATGCTTTGTTCACTTCCCAATGGTTTCCTTTGATTTAGAAAACCCTGCAAGGTATTTGAAACATGGATTGTAGAACCAGAATCAATCCACCATGTGTTATGACATATAACCAAATTGGATTCATGACATACGAATGAGGTTAGAGTACCTTCTTGTCAAGCCAAGCTTTGAATTTGAGACAATCTTTCTTTATATGCCCTTTCTTCTTGCAAAAGAAGCACTTGGACTCCTTCTTGTCTTCTGTATGGATGGATACTTTACCCTTTCCTTTGCGTTTGGCTTTGGGAGCTTTAGTCTTTCTCTGAGTGACTAAATGTGCACTTTCTCCCATTTCTAAAATCAGCCTCCCTTCCTCTTGAACACACATGGTCAGAAGTTCATTAATTGACCATTTGTCCTTATGTGTATTGTAAGATATTTTGAAGGGACTATATTGCTGTGGGAGTGAGCTCAAAATAAAGTGCACCAAGAAAGATTCTGACATCTCAACCTCTAGGGATTTCAACTGAGCCGCAATGTCCCTCATCTTCATGATGTGCTCACGCACACCTCCAACCGTAGTGAGCTTCATTGATGATAATTTTGTCATTAGGGTGCTAGCCATTGCCTTATCTGAAGACTCAAATTGTGCATCAATAGCCT